>RJWM01039354.1:5289-16272 GCA_004363535.1 Dasyprocta punctata
TTTTTTTTTTTTTTTTTTTTTTTTTTGCGGCACCGGTGATCTGACTCACAGGCTTCACGCCTGCCAGACAGGCGATTATGCCACTGAGCCAAACTCCCGGCCCTAGTTTTTTTGAGGCAGGGTCGCACTATGTAGCTCAGGCCAGCCTTGCGCTTGCATTGTAGCCCAAGCGGGCCTCGAACTCACAACGCTCCTCCTACCTCAGCCGCCCGAGTGCTGGGATTAAAGGCGTGCGCCACCACACCCGGCTATGCTTGCATAAAAATCTTAAAAGTAGGACCTCTGCAGACCCACAATTTAGGATGAAATTCAGACATCCCTTAGAAGATCTATGCAGCGTTCAGCAAAGTACCTGTATTTAAAATTTTGAACTGTTTTCTCAATTGTGATGAAAAGAAATAATACATTTTCTTGGAGATGTTACCACAGTAATTACATGGACTAATGCGTGTAAAATATTAACATACTTGTCCACTGCTTAGTGTGCTGCATATATGTGAGCATTATTACTCTCGTAAGGAAAGAATGTTTCCCAATCATTCTAAGGTTTCTGCCATTGAAAATAAAACTCTCAGAATGTTTAACTAGCATGAGCATGAAAATTCACTTTGCAAAATTTTGTGTGATGGGGGCTTCAAAATGCCAGACCAGAGGTAGGCTGCACACACAAGCTATTCTAGGATATGTCAAGCAGGTTTTCTTCTTTCATGCATGTGATACATAATAATGACATTCATGTTCAGGAATTATCATATGTATAGGTTGCACTTGATAATTTTTAAACACCCTTCCCCACTTAGACCTCTCCACCCTTCTATTCCTAACATCCCTTTCCCTTCAACATCAACCAACCTTCCTACCATCTCTATCTTATTTTTCTCATTAAATTATTTACAGATTGGGTCACTAACATAAATCACGCATTCCAGGGTGTTTGTGCAAACCATTAACTACACAGCTCTTTGAGGAGGTAGAGGAACCATAAAAAGTCACTGGATTGCATGTTGCGTGAGCTAGTGTGGTGGATTGATAACTGGTAACACCAGCTGAACTGAATCAGTGTGGTGCTGAGTGTAGATGGCCCACCTGAGTACTGCTGCCAAGACAAAAAGGAGAACTTCAGAGGTAGAAGTAGTGTTGTTGGTTCTTCATGGTGTTGTTGGATCTCCTGTTGCCCCTTGGTTCTCCTGGAGGAACTTCTTGAGCTTTTTTTCCTGATATGAACTTGACTGTTCTCATTGTCAGAGTAGCTCGGGACCTCATCACTCAGAATGGCTATGGTACTTTTTGGGAAGCCCTGGTCATTATTTTGAGTGTCACTTCCTGGCTCCAGTGCACATCCTTTACCCCACTGGTGCAGACTTTCTAGCTTCCGCTGCTGACCTTTGGGCCTTCCCAGCACAGATCCATGAAACAGACATCTATGAGAGATTGTCATGGCCTCTAGGCCTCCAGCTGGACTCATGCAGGATATTGTCCTGGGTTCTAGGTCGTCAGTTGGAGTCATGCAGGATGTTGCTATGGGATCCAGGCCCTCAGATGAATTCTTAGGGTCTTAGTGTGTGGACAGATTTCCTGCACTCTTTCAGATTTAACTCTTTGGGTGAACAATATAAAATAATACTATAAATCTGTGTCCTGCATTGTCTTGTTCTCCTTGCAAACCCTGACTACAACAGCTAGCAACCAGGTGAAACTGGGATCCACTGGTATCTAGAAAGATAAGTAAGGTAGCAGAAGGAATCCATGCAAGCACTGGATGAACAGTTCATTGGTGTGGGGCAGGAGATTCTCATTGTCCATTCCTAGGAGAGACACTTCAGCAGGTTCTGTGACTGCAGAGTTTGCTAAAGCACAGAGAAATATCATGAGAAGAATGCAAATGAGTTCAGTGCCCTGGGCAGGGGCAGCAGTGATGATTCCCAGTATCTCTATCTGGATTGGGACAGCATGGAGCCAGCAGCTATCTCAGAAGCACCTTCTCCCTCTGGCTCAGTAGAGCAAGGAGGAATAGTGCTTGGGCAGGGCCCTTGCTGAGCACCTTCTGCAGTGATGCTAGCATGATCAGCAGTGCAGGAGAGGGGAGAACTCACCACATTCCTTATATGGAGTGGGCCCAAAAACCTTTTCTCATGAGGGAGGCGATGGCCCCTCCATGCAGAGGTTGGGTCCAAAGGAAGGAAGGTTGTGCTCAGAGAAAGTGAAATCAGGAGGCTGAGGGGAATGTGCTGGCATCTGGGTGCTGGAGATGGAAGCCAGGCTGGAGCATCAGGGCTCAGTGAGACCCACAATGTGAGCCCAGCAGGAGGCAGGTGCTTTCACCCAGGTGAGAGAAAACAGCAATGCAGAGAAGAGAGGAAACATATCGGGGGGCTGGGACCTTTGGCAGGAGAGCAGGTACAGACCAGGTCACCTAGGGACCTGTTAGACTCTCTGCACACAGAAGCAGGAGTGGCTTCTGCTCCTGAGATGGAGGAGGAGGGGAACTTGGGTCTTCAAACACACTGGGAGAGATTTGCATATCCCTCTTTCAGTAGGCACAGTCCAGCTGTGGAAGTCAAGGGATCACAGTCTCCAGTATAAGCCCCATGAGGAGAATAATGAGTGTGTGCATGTGGGTGTGTGAGTCTGTGTGGGGGTGTATGTGGATATGCAATTGTGCAACAGGACTAGATATGGCTTTGCTCCTATCCTGTATTACCTTGATTTTTCTAGTTCTATATCAAGGGTTGTTTTGGCTTTCATAACTTTATGGAAGATGCACACATGTGCAAGTTCTGTAATTCAAATCAATATTCTTATATTTTCTCTCACTTTGCATTCATATTCCCTTGCTTTTCTTCCTCATTGCTTCTCCTCTCACACTCTCTCCAATCTCCCTGCTCCCTCTTCTTTTTCTATATGTAAATATTCTCTTTCTACAAGCTTATGCTAACTTACTCTCTTCCTCTCCTTTTCTAGGTTTGTGAAACTGGAGATATTTTCAAACAAAATTTAAATTATTGCCACAACCCATGCAATTCCTGAGGTTCTTGGGGTGAAGGACCATGAGAGGATGAGAAAAATAAAGAAAGGGACACAGCTGGGGTCAGGTGGAGCCCTTACTCTCCTGATGGGAGGAAAGGTACTGCTCAACCACTGTAATGCTTTATATACTCCCAAGAAGGATGTTAATTTCAACCCCACTTCCTAGCAACTTGTTTGCCTGGCTGGCCTGGGCCCTTTGCCTTCTTGGTGCTGGAATAGCTTGTTTATGTGGTTTGTTTTGAGCTGCCTGTGTTTTTAGGGCTGTTCTTGCTTTAGCCCCAAACATGTGATCAATCTCCAGCTTCAACAACTCCCTACATAGCCCTCATTTTTGTTTTGTTGTAGCACAGGATGGCTGGTCAGTTGAAGCTGGAGGAACTGTGTTGGAGAACTGTGTGGAAGATCTTTTTCATTCTTGAACAGCTTTCATTTTAGGTGCAGTCAAGGATTTTAGGTCCCTGCATTCCACAGTTGAAACCCTGTGCAGTCCATTAATCCATAACAGCAGTCAGCTACCAGTGTAGCTGGTAATTGTCAGAAGGTGTTACTGATTTGAGTTTCTCTTGTAACATATTACTTTAGCATTGTTTTATGTATCTCTAGTAGTTGTACATTTTCTGTAGGATATTCAAGACCAAGTTAAGGTGAGACCTGTTTTAAAAACAATTAGTTTTTGGTTATTTATCAAGGTCAGTTAAGTCTCCTCAGGAAATGTCTTGGAACCTCTTAGTTCTTGCCAGTGTCAGTCATTCAGGTGAGTCATGGCCATTGCTTGACCAAGTTGCTTTCTGTGAAAGCCTGGGAGATTTTTTCTCCTGGTGACTCTCCTTAGGCACACCACACACTGCTGATCACTTTCCTCTGTGGTCTCATAGTCTCCTTGATCAGAAGACCAAGGGCTCACTGAGTATTGGATGTCACAGCAGAGGTTCTCTAATGTCCTGGGTCTTCGCTGACCTTGGAGGGCTAGGGCCAAAATATTGGCTATCCTCTTAGCCCATCTATCTTTCTAATTGTTGGTCCCTAAACCTCAGTTGTTGAACATCCAGAAGAAAAGATTTTAAACAGTACAATGTAGTAGAGGCAGTAAGCATAGCATTATCATCTTATCTAAATATCAAACATCTTAGAATATAACATAGAACCATTATTTTTAAAAACAACTATGGATATTCTAACATTTGAATACCTGTAGAATGTTAATAGTTACATATTTTACACAGAAAATTAGAAATCAAAACCATACCTAATGTTATAACATGACAACCATGATGACATTTGTTCACACACTTGAATTTGCATTTTTTAACATGAGTTACCCCTTTTTAGGTCAATCACCCCTCTCTAATACATAAAAGCTTTTACTTAACTTGTTGACCTTTAGTGAGGTGTACATCTCATAAGTTTTTGTTAAAGGCAGAGATCTGAATCTGAAACAAAAGTTTGCCACCATAAATAATCTGTTTTATGTTTTTGAAGACCTGTACATCTGGAGACATGAATACATAAATATATCATGAGGTTAATAGCAATCTATCATAGTTGCATGAAAACCTTTGTATGCATATATTTTAATAAAAAACCTTGTTGTATTATTTCTTTTGACAATGACCAATGTGAACATATTAAAATAATATATTTTGGTAACTTTAGTTGGGGTGTCTCCCATAAGGCTATGGAGATCATTGGGACCGCCTATCAATGAACAAGAACTGCTTAAAAATGTTACCAGACAGCTGTTTTCTTATTCATCAAGTGGAATCCTGTCCAATAATTCTCCCCAAGGAATTTTGTTTACTCACCTTAATAATTTTTAATGACTTATGAAAAACCCAATTATAATATTTAACACATTTTTTGGACAATGAGAGACTCTCAAATCCATAATAACAATATATATTACTTTTCCACAAACAATTTTAGCAACATTTTGATTAACTAGGAACCCAGGTGGAAGCATGTTTTTTAAGTCTGTTACCCAAATTAAAATTTGATTAAATGATTCAAACATTAAAAAAGAGAAAAAAACCTGTTGAGCTCAAAATAAAAGGAAAAACTGTTTACAGAATGGAAAAATGGACAAACATGGGCAGACAATCTGTACAGATTTGAGCAGACATAGAAACAAACACAGAGTTGTCAGTGTCTGCAAGAACTCTCTAAGTTCCCAGGGCTATTTCATGAGTATCATGCCCCTTTGCTGAACTAGCTGGTTTCTTATGCCCTGTGTCCTCGAGGTGGTAACACCTGTCACCTCCAGCACCCAATGACCTCAGGGCATTTCCTAGGGGCTTCTTGCCACTTGGGCACTCCTGTATGGGCACTTGTACTTTCAGCTCCACGGGAGTGAATGATCACTAGCTCAGCTGACTCCCTTGACAGACTGGGCAAACAGACAAGCTGATACACAGGCAAACTGACAAACATCTTACACAATCAGAGTACACTCAAATATATTTTAGTCAAATTGAACTACACTAATTTTTTATCACTGTAGCATTTGTACTTATGAATGGACTAGTCAGATTTATTGTAGGTCAATTAGCAGAGATCTCTTATAAAAGAATTTGGAAAGGACAAAATCTTATATATAGTTAACATATATTTTTATCATAGGACTTAGCATGCACTCTTATCTATTTGGACCTTTGGTATTATTTTTTGGTTCCCATCTTCTGGGTATCTTGAGCCAATTAAAATTGGTTCTAGCTTCATCCATTTCTGTCAGTTGTGGTGTGGTCTCCAAGGCATCACTGTCATAGGATTGCACAACTGCTTCTTAAGAGGTAGAATCAACTCCTTTTCTGGGTTTGGGTCCATGATACAGCTGGACAGCACACTCTGGCACTCAGATAGGCCATTTAGAATTTCCTGGAAAAACATAAGTATACCCTTGACCACAAATTAGCACTGAGCTGGGTTAAATGGAATTGTTTCCACAAGGCAGAAGCATTTTGATGGAAGGTAGCATAGGAAACAGAAGACTGTTGAACAGTGTCTGAGGGAGTAACAGTTCATAGCTGTGGATGACAGCAAAAGTAGCAAGCACTAAGGAGGGAAGCATAAGCCTCCTTTACCCCCCCTACATTGTAAGCGGACAGCACTCATACCATCCTCTTTGCCCTACTCCTGCACAGTGCAAGAATGTTTACAAAATGAGAACCCTGGCGCCTGCACCAAGGCAAAAGCAAATGGCTTAATTGTTTCTTACAGTTAATATATTACATTATGTTTAGTCAATAACATGATATAAATGCTTCGTACCCTATATAATAAAGAAAATAATATAACCCTAATTTAATTCAAATTTAAGAATTTGTTCAATTTAAATTGTCTACAAACTCATAGATTCTATTGACAGGTCTGCCAAAAAAAACCATAAAGTATAAATATAAAACATAAGTATAAGTTTTCTAACTGATACACCTACATAAAGATTAATGTAAGGAAAACTTACATATACATCACTGAAAGGAGAAAAAAGCCAAAAAAATATGAAATTATTAACACTTTCATATGATGAGAGATGAGCCCAAACAAGATATTGAATATTAAATATTTATTAAATTCTTGATTTTAATTGCAAGGAGAAACAGCCAAAAATGTTTACAAAAAAATCTGCACAACATAGATATAAAAGGAACCATAAATAATAATTTTATGTAATATTGATGTAGGACAACTTTTTTCTCAGTCCAAAATTGGGAATTGTTGAGTTCTTTTTATTTTTGTTTTTGTTTTTCATTGTTATGTTTAGTGAACAAAAAGTTCATGAAACATTAAGGAGTGCTATTCAAAACTATGTATGATGTACTAAATATTATAGGAATGTATGGCATCTGATGACAATAGCCACTATTCATTTATCCTGCCCTAATAGTTTTACTTACATCTTCTGATCAGACAAACATGGAATTATTGTATATCTTGTGCTGTTGACCATGCTGTTAGAATTTCAGTGAATTATTGTGGCATGTATACTAGAAAATTGGCAGAGATAGAATATAAATGCTGGAATCTTGATTGTAAAGTCATTTCTCAAACCACTGGTATTATTAATCTCTATTGTAAGCAGAATGGCTTGTGAAAATATACAACATTTTCATTATAATCTTCTGTGAACGGGCATGCATGAGTATTGTATGATGTTGTTTTACACTAGACAAATATATTTTCTTGTTTTGCGCAATAGTTGGCTTGAAGCCACGTATTTGCTGACACATTTAACACATACTTCATGAGTACCAGATGAAATATAAATGTCCAAAAATATGTTCTTGCAACTGTGCAATATCATTTTTGCTAGGGCAAGGAATAGCTGAAAAGGAAGACAACAGCAACAACAACAACAACAAAAACCAATTTGTGTTATTAAAAACAGATCAAAGAATTTCCCATTTAAAACATGAAAATACAAATGTAAATGCTTTCTCCCGGTGTCATTTTAATTGGCTGCAGCTCCCTCTCTTCCGCAGGACTCTAATGACAGCAAGTTTTACTTCTTTGTTTCTGAGACTGTAAATGAGAGGATTCAGCATAGGAATCACAATAGTGTACAACACAGAAGCCACCTGATCCTTTCCCAAGGAGTAGGACTCCTTAGGTTTTAAGTAAGCAAAGATTGTAGTGCTGTAAAAGATGGTGACTCCCAGGAGATGAGAGGCACAGGTAGAGAAGGCTTTTTTCTTTCCTGCAGTGGAGTTAATTTTCAGGATAGTGGAGACAATGGACACATAGGATCCAGTTATGGTGACGAGGGACACTATTAAGATGGAACCAGCAAAAGTGAATATAATGATTTCAACTTCATAAATGCCACTGCAAGACAGGGCTAAAATTGGGGATGTGTCACAGAAGAAGTGTTGGATGACTTTAGAACCGCAGAAATGCAGTCTGCTTATGCAAGCCGTATTCACTGTGGAATCCACAAGGCAAATTGTATAGGAACCAGCAAGCAGGGCACGGCATAGTCTCCTCGACATAATGACTGGATAGTGTAGAGGGTTGCAGATAGCTACATAGCGGTCATAGGCCATGGAGGAGAGAAGAAAGCATTCAGTGCCTCCCAACAGGATAAAAAAGTACATCTGGGTAAAGCAGCCCCAGACAGAGATGCCCTTGTTGCAAGTCAGTAAGTTCTGTAAGGTTTTAGGGGTGATGACACTTGAGTAACTGAGGTCCAGAAATGACAGGTGAGTGAGAAAAAAGTACATGGGGGTGTGAAGCTGGGGATCCAGGCGAATGACCAGTATCATCCCTGCGTTCCCCAGCACCGTGACCAGGTAGATCAGGAGGAAGAGCAGGAAGAGGACCAGCTGCGTCTCTTCAGAATCTACCAGTCCCATGAGGAGAAAGTCAGGTACATATGTAGAGTTCCATCTGCCCATGGTGTATTCCTTTAAACTGTTGATAAATCAAAGTTTATACTCAACATGAATGACTGAAAAATGTTTTGTTTGTATGAATGACACAGTATTTATTATAAGTTGTTTGCTCTTTCTAGAAATTTCCAAAACTTTGCTGAATATGAATACAAATATTCAAATATCAGACAGACAAGGATGTAACTGCACACTGGCACTTGCTTCTGACATGACAAAAAGCTGCATGTCGCATTCTGTGAAATGAGCTGAAAGATGACACCACCCTAAGTGCTTCCTTAATTAACATATATAATCCACATACAAATTTTTGCCACAGTCACTCTTATTTACAGATATTTAGATCACAAGAAGTGCACAGAAAAGAGCTTTTGTGAAGTACTTATCACTGGAATTCTACCGAGATGATTTGCCTCCTGAAAGCATGCTAGCAATTCTATATTTCTGTTCATAACTTGTTTAATCAAAAGTGTGATAGGATATGTAATATAGTATAATAAAATTACTTTTATTTTCATTTAGTTTCCAATACTATTTGACATTAGTTACAAATCATTTCACTTTTATGGAAACTTAGGTGAGGCACATTAGGATTCTACACTGCATATAATATAGGATTGCTGAATGTATCATAGCTGAGAGGGTAAAACAGCTTGCTAAACATGAAGATAGGTTTAAACATAGACTGCCACTCCACATTCCTGTGAGAAGCTGTTTATGCATTGGCCTGAGGAAATCACTCTTCTCTAAAAACAAACAAACAAACAAACAAAAAAACCAATTAAGGTTTAAATTTCATTTTTCAGTGTTGATTACAGTTCTATCATCTCTGTTACTCAGTCATAAAGATGATAAACTCAAGGAGTTTACAGGCAAAAGGATACAACTAGAAACTATACTCTTAAGTGAAATAAATCAGACTTACATGGGTAATCACTGTATTGTCTTGCTAGTGTAAAAAACTTAAAGAGTAAGATCCAAAAGTTACAATGGATATAATAAAAGGGAATGATACTGCTCAAAGGGAAATTACATTGCTTGATCAATCTTTTAATCTTTTGTACTTGTATCTGGTAGCTTGAGTAACTACTTTGAATAAAAATATGTAATATAATGATTGTTAAATTGCTATCATCTTGTTTTGAAATCCTATATCATTATTTTTTGTTGTTGTTGTCATTTTGCTTTTGTTGTTGATTTTTGATTGTTTGTTTGCTTTTTGATTTTTGTTTTTTTCTCTTTAAAATAAAATAAATGTAAAAAGCAATGCTATCATCTCTATATTCTTGATTTGTTTATTATGGTTTTGATAAATTTTAAATGTATGCATAGTATGTTCTTCTGATTAAACGTCTATTTTATCTTTTCTAAAATATTCCAATTTTAAGAGTGATACTTACAGTGAGCCAAAGATGGTGAAAAAAAGCTTTTTCCAATATCTTCTGTCTAGAGATTTGAAAATTTCATTTTTTTTTTCTGAAAGAAGACAGGAGAACAATATAAGGAGCTCAGAGTAACTGTAATATTTGTTTTCCTTAATATAAGCTATGTTTATATATTTTGATATAAATCACTTTTATATTTTTATGCATTCTTCTTTATTAAATTGGAGGTAAATTAAATCATCCCAGAAAATGTTTTGATCTTGATCAAATGCATACTTTACTAGCTAGTCTTGTCTGAAAATTATCCCAGAGCACAACTCTGAATTTAACTAGAACCTTCTGTCCATTACTTCTCAGACTGTTAATTCCAGGGTACCCAATATAATGAGCACACAGGGTAGTGCAGCATTTGCTCCTCCTCTGGGTCCAGTATCCAAGGGTGAATACTTGGCATTATTCCAAGGACTCAATTTCTAAAAGCAAATGAGCAAAAGAGTTCCCCTTTTCCCTAGGAAGTTCCAAAAAGAGTAACGCAAAAACATTCTCTTATGACTTTCTAAATTGAAACTAAATTTTATTTGCTTTTTAGTTTGAAACATAATTACTAAATCTGCAGGGAATACTAGTTGCACTCAATAGTGGTCTTTCAGGATTGCTTTTGGGTTTTTTTTTTTTTTTTTGCTTTTATTTTTATGTTGTTTTTGTTGCTGGTTTTGTTGACTGAGTGTCGATGAAACTCCCAGACATGCATTTATTTTATAAATGAAATTCTCATGGGTGAAATCATAAAATTTTCATCAGGCTATACGTTGTAAGTAAAAGCATGCTTCTGTTCATATAGGGCACATAGTATAGACATTGGATCACCAAATAATGAAAATGATATAAGGCAAATACATTTCACACCCTATGAATGTCCAGCATGCCAATTGCATGTTCTCTAAAATCATAGAATGAATTCTAGGAATAATGAAGTCTAACAATTGGAAGTATTTATTAAGAGAAAGATAGCTTCTGTCTAAGAGACAAGAAGGGGTTCCAAGTGAGTAACCAGGAAACCAATTCTCAAGAGATTTTTATGGAGCAAAACCATGAGGAGAGGTGGGTCTAAGAAGGAACAAAACTTTATTCAACTAAAATGATTACAAATATGACCACATAGTTATTATTCATCCAATCTAAAATCCTAA
>RJWM01039355.1:0-16155 GCA_004363535.1 Dasyprocta punctata
AACTACAATTCACTGGATAGTCCATATTTCCCACAATGGCATGAAATTGTATATTAAAATTTCAAGTATATGAAGTCTGCTTCACTATTCTGTCTGCTAATTTCTTCACTGGTACTACACTGTTTTAATCTTTGTAGCTTTAGTATATATTTCAATATCTATATCGCAAATATCCTTTCAATCATGCTTCTTTTCACTCAGAAATTTACCAGTAGTTTATTTTTTTAGAGGTGCTTCTGGATTAATGTTGTATTTTCAATTCTCTTTTTACCTTCTCTGGGGGAAAGGCCCTGTGCTTGTGCCTTTTAAGCTAAGTATCTAACCTGTCTTCTGCAGCTGGCCAGAAATGTGAAGGCAGAAGACATGAACACCCACCTGGTGTCTTTCTACTTATCATGCTCCTTGCCTTTTAGTTTTACCTTCATTGACATCCTAGGATTTTAGGAAGGTGTCATCATTCTGTAGGTTACAAGTGTGAGGCTCACACAGATTTTCCCCAACATCCCCCAAATAAGTATTGGAAACAGGGCTCAAACTTGTGATCCTCCTGCTTCAGCCTCCCAGAATTCTAGGATTATAGGCATCCACCACCATGCCTGGCTCAGAGAGATCTTTCTAGAGCAAAACAGTAGGAAATATTAGAACAAAAAACAGTGAGAACCTTGTTGTGAGGGTATTTAGACAGACTGCCTGGTGTCTGAGTGTACTTTCTGTTGCTAACACAGAATACCTGAGATGGAATAACTTATAAACAAAGGATTTTATTTAGCTCACAATTCTGGAGGCTGGAAGTCCATGGCTAGGCAGCAGCACCTGGCAGTCACCTTGAGCCACATCAGAACATGTAGGAAAGTGGGAGGGTGAGCAGCTGATGTGGGAGAGAAAGAAACTCAAGGGTTGGTCTCATTTTAGTACAAACTACTCTTGGGAGAATGAGCTCATTCTCCTGAGAAAGGCATTAAGCCATCTTAATAAACTGCTTATTAAAGACCCCACCTTCCAACACTATCACAACAGCAGTGAAATTCTAGCATGAATTTTTGAGGGGCAGCTATACTTCAAACTTACTACTTCGTTCTAGAGCTCATGTCCCTGACACATAGCTAGTCCTGATCCTTGGTGGACTCCACTTTTCCACCTTAGCCTCCCCTCCATGGACCCTGCTGATGGTTTGTGTCCCACAGCAGCCCCCCACAGGCCTCTTCAGCACCTCCTGCTTCTGTCCTGTGAGACCTCAGCCCCTCTGGGTTTCCTAGCCTCTCCCTCAGAGCAGCCTTCAGTTATACCTGCATTAGTCCTTCTATTTCCCTGTCCGATCCTTCCCAGCCATGGCCATCTCAGATCTGCAAGAGAACAAAGATAAGCAAATTACAAAATGGTGAGATTCTTGGGTGAAGTTGTTCTTTCTCCCTCTAAGACCTTTTCCTTTTTTTGTAAATTTCAACTGTTAGAAAGAAATGGAGCACTACTTGGTTTTGGTGGCAAGAAGAAAACATACTGAATACCCCTTGGTGCTGTCCCATAGGAAGGACGTTTATCTCCATTCTGCAGAGGAGGACCTGGAGGCTATGGGGGTTCACAGAACTTGTGCTAAGTCCTGCAGAAGGTAATGGTTTGCCTGGTTCTGAGTCCAGTTCCACAAATGAGGTGTTAGCATACTACTGTGCACCTGGCAGTGTGCTTGGGCTCTGTGGCTGCCTCCTTGTTGCCAGGGATTTGGGCAGATAAGATCAGAGAACAATTTTTGGGGTGGTTTCTATGTTTCTGAGAGCCACTATCCATTGTGAGTACACGTGTGCAGAATCTAGGAGCCTGAGTTCTGGAGCTGGCTGTCGTTGGAGCTGTGGACTAGGGACACACAGTGGGAACTGGAGTCTTAGCATGGCAGCTGGGCCAGTCGAGCCTTCTGTGTTTGTTGCTTTCTTCTTCCCCTGGTTCAGGTCAAGGATGACTTGGGTTTGCAAAAGAAGGCCGAGGACTTCTGCCAACTTACTGACTGTCCTGCCCCATTCAGCCACCAAGAACTCACTGAACATTATTCCCCAGCTGCGGGCACATGGTTCAGAGAATGCTTGAATAGAAAACCACTCATTTCCCTTTTTCAAGAGGCGCCCAAAGCAGATATTTCAATATATTCCAATTTAGCTGAGGGAAGCCAGAACATGGATGTTGTTGCCAAGGAAACCACCTCCTTCCTCCCCATGTGCTATGCATACGTGTATCGCTTCATCTCTCTGCTCTCCAAGGTAATATCATAGTCTTGTGCTTGGGGAAGGGTTTTTAAAAAGGCATATAAAACCTCTTAGCATCAAGAAGATTCATTAAATGATCTCACTCCAGAGAAGCTTAAATTATTCTTTTTAGACCATTTTATGCCCAGCATAGGGAAATGGCTGAGTCAGTACTATCTCTTGTAGCTCAGCTCTGTGTCTTGTTGGAAACAAGTATTTCAGAAATAAACAAATCAGGCTCTGAAGCTCAGGCAGGGTGAATGTGTGTGTAATAATAACGAGGCTATCATGTAGCTGTAATGTCACTGGCTAATCCCTCTGAGCGGATCTGCCAAGACCACCTTGATCCTGGGCCTCCTGGGCACGAGGCCACGTTTCACAGGGCAGGTTTCAAAGCTGAGACACAAGAGGATCGCTGTTGCAAAGCCACCTGTCAAAGGGTCCCTTGTTGAGAGCTGTGTGGGGCTTTCTGCTGTCCAATCTGTTCTCAGGCTTAAGCCTGGGGCTGTTTTTGTCCCATGCTGGGGTCTGGTCTGAGTCCACCTCCCTCTCCTCCCCGGCTGCATCTCCCTCCATTTTTCCTGTCTGCCTGATACTGGGTGTTAACATCAGTGCAAATCACCCCATGTCTCATGGTCCCTAGAAGCAAGCTGGATCCCCAAATTGGTGCTCATCTGAGAGCCCTGGGTACTGTCTCTGATGTCACACCTTCTTCCTCCCAACTCTCCTGGATTTTGGGCTCAGATCCCCTCCTGCAAATTGAATTTGGCTTTCCCATTTCATCTGGTGGCAACAGTCAACCATATTTGCTTATCTTAGTAGTTCTTAACTGGGGGCAATTTGAGCCATCTCTAGAGATATTTTTGTTATGTCTGGGAGGAAACATTACAAACATCTTCCTATGAGGTGCAGTGCAGCCCTATTGTCATGAGTTATCCAGCCCTGCAGGCCGATAATGCCCAGTCTGTGGAACACTGGCTTGTACTTAACTGTTTTCTTAGCCATTTAATAAATATTTATTAAGTCGCTACTGTATACCAGATTCTAAGCCAGGATCTGGGGAGATAAACCAAACTGTCCTGGCTCTTGGTGGCAGGTGGCCATCTATGGCCATCTGCTAGGCCGGCTGCAGTCACCCCATGGTCTCTCCCCTTGACAAGCCACAGCGCCTTCTAGTTAATCACCTTGCTGCTGATTGCTGCAGGGAAAAATGTCTAACAATGAAAAGAACCTGAGACATGAGAAAGGCTAAAGGTCTCTGTCACCATCCAGAACCCCAGTCTCTGCTCCGCCTGTCCTGGGTGGCATGTGGGAAGGTGTGAAAGATTCCTCTGACTTTACTCTGTGCTGCCTTCCCAGGTGGGACTTACCAACCTTCATCTTCCCACTTTTTTCTAGCAGCTCTTTCTCTGATGGGCTTATTTCCATGGAGTTCCTCAGAATTAGGAGCGTGATTTTACAACCAGATGACCCAGGTTGGAATCCCACCTCTAGCGCTTAGCAGCTGTGTGACCTTGGACCAGTTACTCCATTTCTCTCTGTCTCAATTTCTTTGCCTGTAGATGGGCACAGGAGCACCACCGCCTATCCATATATTAACTGCAAAGGCTGAATGAATTGACATGTGTGGAGTTCTTGGTTCACTGTAAGTGCCAGGTGAGTTTTGCTATCATTATTACAGTCACTGGTTTCTCAACTTGCTGGCCTGAGGATGAGAACAAGGCCCAATCTTCTATCTCTCTTTGCCTCTTGGGAACCATCTGTTTGGATCTGTGGAACTATCGAAGTGGCACCAACTTCTAGGGCATGCTGATTATGGAGCAGTCAATGGTCAAGCATCAAATGTATTGAAAGAAGCCAGCCAGGACCATGGAAGTGGAAGTTGAGATGCAAAGACACCTGTCACAGGTCACTGCAGCCTGTGTTCTCAGTGATCACTGAACTGGTCTAACCTAAGCAGTCAGGGGGACACTGGACAGAGAAGATTTCCTTCCTTTCCACTGTGCTGCTATCACAGCTTTCCCTGCCCTCTAGGGACAGTAACCTACCCTTATCCTGGCTCCAGGACTGCTGTGAACCTGGCACAAGAAGCCACTGATGAGTGTAGCTCCCCCATGATTCAATCCCCTTCCACACACATGAGACTGGGTGGGGGGGAGCATTTTAGATCTAAGCCATCACAGATACTCTCTTGGTGACTGCTCTAAGAGGCTTGTGTATGTCACTTCCTCCACTCCGGATGTGAGGCAGGTGCAACAACGCACCACACAGGTGATGAGCTTGAGCTTAAGAGACATTGGGTCCACTGCTCAGAGTCTCACAGTAGAGGTAACAGCCTAGGATCAGTAGTCATGTTCTGTCCTTCTTTAGGGCTCATGCTAAGTCTTCGCACAGAGTGTTAGTCCATCCCAGGATTCTGTAAGGAAATATCATAGACTGGGTGGCTTATCACCATCTGAAGTGTATTTCTCACAGTTCTGGAAGCTAGAAGTCCAAGATGAAGGTACCGGCAGATTCAATGTCTGGTGAGGGCCCCGGTTTTTTGGTCCACAGTTCATGCTTTCTTGCTGTGTCTTTGCTTGGTGGAAGAAGTGAGCCATCTCTCTGAAGTTTTTTTCAGTAAGGGCACTAATCCCATTCAGGAGGGCTCCACCCTTGTGACCTAATCACCTTTCAAAGACCCCACCTCCTACTACCACGATGCTGTGGGTTAGCATTTCAGTCCGTGAGTTTGGGGAGGATGCATACGTGCAGGTGCTCCTGGCCTGTGGGCAAACTCATCATCACAGGCTCTCCAGCTGGGCATCTCAGGTGACAGGTCAGCAGAGGAGCTTTGCCATCCAGATGGCTTCTACAGCCTCTGTCCAGGTGGGCTGGTGTGGGTCTGGGGCATCTCATAGGGTGGTAGGTCGGTGGAGCTCAGGCATACTCCTGGGGAGTGGTGACTTCTCAGGGGCAGGGTGCGCCCTGCCAGTTCTTTATGCTTTCACTTCTGCCTCCTCTGCTTACCTGCTGAAGTTGCTTTCACACATAGAGCTCCCTGCTCTCCCTGCTCCCTTCTCAGATCCCTTCCCAGCTCTTGTACTTTATGATGCGAGGACTCGGGTGAGGAGACTCATTAAAGTCATTATTCTGTGTGCAGAAATGTGTCTTTCATACCTTTCATATTTAATGTTCCTCCCACTTGATCTTTTGAGGCTTTTTAATTCCTGATATTACACAACACACACACAGCTCTCACTGGGGAGTGTTCTTTCTAGAGATTTGTCACTACTTCTCTTAGTGTAAGGAGGGTGCCTTGTGAGGCATTTATTAATTTGTCAAATGATTGTCATATTTTGAGATCGATGCTGTCTGATGCTGTCGACTTTGAATGATTGCAGGGCTTGGTGACAGTGGGCTAGGAGGAAGTGGAGGAATAGGAAGAGGGTCAGAATTCTTGTCCTGATGGTCACTTGTGCTCTCTGGAGCCAGGTGTCCACCTGTGAAATGGGCTGACCCATGCCCCATGGCCTGCTTCAACCTTCACCCTTGATACCAGCTGGGCATTTTGGGGTGTAACTAGTAGTAGTATAATTAGCATAACTAATTTCCCATGAAAAGATTGTTTTGAGAGAAGACAGGGTTACCAGTAGCCATCAGAGAAGGCCGAGGAGCTGGCTCTGGGACAGTCTTCCCTTGTCCCTTGGGTGTAGGGAGGAGACAGCATGGCTGCCAGTATTGTTCCTCTCAGCTCCAGATTCAGATTCCAAGCAGAGACCAGAGATTGGCTCAGTCTGGGTCACATGACTAAAGAGAGGCTGGGATGTTTTGAATGACAGTTTCTCCAAAGAGGGTAAGGGTTTTCCCAAACTAAGAGGTTATTTCCAGAAGGAAGAGTGGATTCTGAGTAGGTCAGATAACAGATGCCTTCTACTCCTTCCAAACAATGGGGAGATGGAGATGGATGCACAGAGCAAGAGAGGAAGAAGTAGGGTCCTCTGTCCCTAATCTTCCACCACAAGACACATTTCTGGGGCTCAGAGATTACCTGCTAATGCAAGGTTTCTCTGCAAAATGCCCGAGTGTGAACATTTTTAGCTTTGTGAGCAATGTGGCTTGTGCCGCAATGCTGCAAAAGCAGCCATAGACAGCATCTCAGTGAGTGGATGTGGCCTGTTCCAATAAAGCTTTATTTACAACAAATAGCAGTAGTTAGATTGGGCTTGCAGGTCAGAGAGTACTATCCTGGTTTTAGTTGATTGCTGTCATTTCATGGCAGTTTCCCTCCACCTTTGGCATCCATGTGACCCCCACAACATAGGTCTTCCAATGGAACTCGGCTGCAGCCTCTCCCAAGCCTCCTGGTGAGGAATCAGACGCCTGGATCCACTGCAGCCCTGCAAGACAGAATGAGCAGGGTGGACCCAGACATCTGAATGTGAACATGGCCCTCTGTGGTTCTGAACTGGTCTTCTGACACTGGCCAGGAGATGAGATTGTCCTTCAGGAAATGTGGATCCAGCACATAAGGCACGGTGGGCTTGCAGCTGTGGGGGGTGAGACCCTCGGGCTGGGCACTGTCTGTAGGGGCAGGTTTAGTGGATAGACCCAGGCTGTCCCTGGAGGGGAAGCTGACTGTCACAGTGCTGACCTGGCTTTCCTAGCTGTCAGCCTCTTTCCCATCTGTGCTCTGCTGTTAACCAGTCAGGAGGGGAGTTGATTAGAAGTCCAGGTGCGCAATCGGAGACATTCAATTCCTGCAGAGAGGCAGCGGGGTCTCAGAACGAGTTTCGGTTTTTATCATTCCGAGGGGGCTAGGCCCACAACCCTGCCTCCTTTCTCCAGCTGTTCTAATTGTCTTTCCCGCCCAAAGACCTGCTTTATCCCTAACTCCCTTCCTCCTTTGCCTGAGAAGGCACCCACTTGTGCATCTTTCTTGTGATGCTGGGCCCTGACAAACCCAGTCTTTCTTGATCCACTGTTTAATGGGACCAAAGCCCCAGGGAATGGCTCTCTTCCATCTCTCTCCTCTTCCTGCAATTTTCCTCTCCAGTGGAAATCCCAACCCTGAAATCTTTGGGGACCCTTCTGCTGACAGGTACAACCTATAGGTGCCAGTTGAACCCACTTCAGCCATAAAGAGAGGTGTAGGTGCCTAGGGTGTGGCCTTTGGTCCTCTGTTTCTGCTCCCTCTTGGGCCCAGGCAGGGTCTTTGTTATGATGCGAGGCATCTCTACCCTGACCAGGTGTCACCTGTATTTTCTGACAGCAGAGTACCCTTTTCCCTGGGGATCTACTCCATTCACTCTCTGAGTGCATGTGGAGTGAGTGGGGGCAATGCCAGCATGGGTGTGTGACCTGATCCTGGCAGTCAGAGCATCAGGGTGCCTCTGGCTACACGTACCGGCTCAGGGATGGGTCTGTGGTGATGGGACAACTGTAGGGTTGCACAGAAGACAGAACTCTCGGGACTTGGGGTTGGGATATTGTCAACCCGGAACTTCTGGGATCCACTTGGTAGGGAGCATGTGCCCAAGAATGAACACTGCCCAGGGGGAAACAAAGGCAGACCCAGAGAGAGCATCCAGGGTTGGGGGAGCTCCCAGGATGGTGTGACTTAGGCCAGATGTGGTTGTCATGACCTCTGTTGGCCCAGAATTATCTAGGATGACCCCCACTGCTGTAGAGTTGCTTTTGTTGAGTTGTTCCTGAAGCATTTCTGAGCAGTGAAGGCTGAACATAGAAACAGCTCCCCACTCTTGGGTACCCAGGAGCCTGCTCTTTCTCTGGTTCCTCTCCCCGATATGGCTGGCCATGAGTTGTGTTCACCCATGGAGCCCCTTCTGGGGGACAGGTGGACAAGCAAAGGTCTGCTTATTACAGGGTATGCAACTTTATGTGACTTAGAAGGGCACAGGGTGGTGACTGCTGGAAGCAGGACAACTCTCTGGGTAGGTTCCGCTGACCTGGGAAAATCACCTGATGCGTTTAGAGCCAAAATAACCTCATCATAGAAATGAGGTTTTGTTAGCCTGGCTTCATGTCTATCACTTTTCTCTTCTTCAAATCTTGCTGTATCTACCTCGCTCATTCTTTTAACCTGTCTCAGCTGTGTGGAGAAAATAGAAGACAGTCATTGAGGACCCCTGTCTTTGGCTACCAAAACTCTACATTCAGGCATTGCCTGCCGTGGTGTCCCATCTCACCAGTCTCTTCTCAATCAAGATGAATGTCACCACTTGCTCCCTGGCCTATAATTTGCTCCTGTCTTCAGAGACTCAATGTATGGACTTCTCCTTCCATTGCTCTGACTTCATTCACATTAGCATGGAGATGTGTTTGATCGTCTCCACATCTGCAAGGGAGTTTTTTCCTTCCAATTCCCCACATCTATCTCCAGCTTCCGTCTAACCGTTTTCCTCCTCACTCACAAACCATAAAAATGGTCCACACCCGCCTTCCCATCTTCCTCACCTCTCAACCCTCAGTCTGTATCAAAAGGGCTTCCATCCAATCTTCTTCCCAGATTGCTCTAAGTGACTGCCTCTTGCCAAATCCAAGAGAACCTCTTTTCTGAGTCCTTACCTTGCTCAGACTTGCAAACATTTTTGAATTTCTCATTGCTTGTATATAGGCCCACACTAGATTTCTGTATATGGCTTTGTGACCTTGTACCATGACCCTGCTAAACCTGCTTGTCTGTTCTATTGATTTTTATGTAGATTCTTAAAAAATAAAATAAAAAAAAATAAAGGCTAACTGCAAGAATGAAGTTTAAAAAAAAACTTGCAAACATTTCTCTTCTGTAAAATCGCTCTTCTTGGTTTTCATGACATTGAATTATGCAGACTTCTTCTGCTCTCTCCTCTTCAGTCTCAGTCTCTTTTGAGAATATTCTCCTCTGCCTGTACTTTACATCAATGATTTCTAAAGTTTGAGGTCACTAAGAATCATCCAGGGTACTTTTAAAAATGCATATCAGATTCTCAGGTCCCTCATCTCACACATTTTGATTTGATGGTGTTCACGAAGGCCCAGGAATCTGCATTTTACAAGTCTTTCTGGTTATCTGATGCACAATGTTCCTTGGACCACATGTGGGGAAATCTTGCCATAATTGCTGGTGGTCCTTGGCTTGGGCCTTCTCATCTTCCCCACGCCTATTCCTTTTGCTATCTCATCTGGCCTAAGCCGTCAGGTGTCATGTAGAGTCTGCTGTCTATCCCCAGCCCTGCCAATGCTCTGCAGCTTCAGAACCAGATATCACCTCCGAGGGTGGAAACCTCTTCTCCATGTTCTCTTGCCCCTTCTCTGTGACTGACACCATCACCCACCCAACTATCCAAGTGAGAGACCTCAACTTCCTCTACTGCATTGACTCCTAGCAAAAATCCAATCGCCCCTCAGCCCTTCACACTCTAAGTCTCAAATAGGTCTTCGGTGCATGAGTTACTCTTCATTTCCACTGCACAGCTGCCCAACACCCTATCATTTTCCTCCAGGATGAGTCTGTCTTTGGGCTGTCTCTTTCTGAGCTTACTCCATGCTGCTATTTTCTGCCCAGTGACCACAGGGCCTCCCCAGAGCCTCAGTGTGACCTTGTCACTTTCCTCCATTCAGGACTTCTGTGGGTGTCCTATTAACTCTACCTAGGCCAAGTCCACCCTGAAGGCCACCACACGAGGCCTTCTGTGGTCCTGTCCACCTCCAGGTCCTCAGCTCTCTGCAGGGCCCAGGAGCCACTGCTCCAGCCTGGCTCAGTCCCAGGGCTGGGTGGAAGATTCCTAAGGATCATGGCCCAGTTTAGTTAAACTTGTGTCTTTGAAGTAAAATATAAAAGGTCATATTGTTGATCATCCCCAGTATATCAAGCTTTGCTAATAATTGCAGCGACACAAATCAAGAGGCACAGGTCAAGTGCGAAGTCTGGAACCATAATGCAGCTCCTGAGGACATTTTTGCTGACTTAGGCTGTCCCCAGCCCAGGTCTATCACCAAGGGTCTCTACACAACATGCGAGAAGCTTCCTTAAAAACGGAGCTGTTTTGGTCATGAAAATCTCCACCCTACTCTGTGATCATTGCAGTTTGGATAACACTTCCAGGCAGCTACCCCCATAAATCCATAGGTTCCAGGTTTGTTTATCATAGCAGCCCTGGGCAGATAGGGTCTGTGCTGCTAAAAGCATTCCACAGATAAGAGCGCTTCTGCTCCCCAGCATCATTAGAGGGCTTACCAGGGGCTCTCTCACCAGCTGGATTATGAGGGAATTTGACCAGGTCACTTTTTGTCTTGCCAAGGTGTCCCTTGGTGAGGGTGGAGAATGCATGGCAGGTTAGCAACTAACCCTTTCCTGCCTGGTCCTGCTCTGCCTGCCCCTCCATGGGGGATGCTTTCAAGACATGCAGCCTGGCCTCCTCTCTTCTTGTTCTACACATACTCCTGGAGGACCTTGTCCTCAGTCTGTTGCTGCAGGTTCCTTTCCCCAGGCAGTCTCCCAAACAGACCTTTCTCCACTCTGAAGCCTCAGCCCCACCCCGCCCACTGCTCGTGGCTGCTTTGTGCTCCAGGTCTCCGGACCTGCCTCCTCCAATCCCTTGCTGTTTCTCTGGGTTCATCCTCCTCTACTGGCCCCTCTCAGGTCAAGGGCCCCCAGACTACCTCGTCCGCAGAATCTTTGGGTCATCCTGGTCTTACGCTTTGCAAGCCCTTTGTCTGAGGGGAAGTCAAGGATGCTAACATGTTTGAGGCTCAGAGTCCACAGATATAAATGGACGTAAAGGCAGGGTCTAGACCACAAGGCTGTAGCAGGATTAAATGAGACCATGTGCTAAGTGCTCATCACAGTGGCTGGCCCACAGGAAGTGCTTGATAATCATCAGCAAGGGTCTGTGCTTTCGGTTCTCTGCCATTCCTCATGGTTACTCATTACTGCCTATTAGAAGTTCTGCCTCCTTTATTCCTTCCCCTTCCTCTCCTTTTTTCCTTTTTTTTCTTTGAGATAAATGCATTCTTTGGTATCTGAAAGGTAGATTAGTTTTCAGTAAACACATAGAGTAAAAATTATACAAATATACCAGGTATCTGTTCAATCTTAGTTTAAATAACACTAGCGTCTGTCAACAAAGGTATAGAGAATAGGGGACACCACAAACTGATAAATTTAGCAACTGACTTTACCAATCTATTTTTTATTTTAAAATTTTAATGTTTTTTATTGGTACGTGTTTGCAGTTCAAAATGACTGGATTCATCATGGGGAGCTGGTACATGGCCAGAACACATCTTCATTGTTTTTACTTCCCTCTCTCCTACTAAGATATTACACCCTAGGCTTCATGCACACCAGGCAGATGCTCAGTCACTGAGCTAATTCCAAGGCTTATTTTTTTTATATTTTGAGACAGAGTCTCATTAAGTTGCCCAGGCTGACCTTGGATATGCAGTCCTCCTGCCTCAACTTCCTGAGGAGCTGGGACCAGAGGGGTGCTCCCCTGGATACAGCCGGTTCCACCTACCTCCTTATGAGCCCCCTTTCCATCACCATCCTGTCTTCTTATTTGTCTTCACTCATGACAGTCTTGGAGCTGGCCTCCTGGCCTCCTCTGCAGCTCTCTCTCATCTCTTTCTTCTCTGCAGCCAGAAAGAAGCTTTTCTCTATCACACATCTGATTATGTCACTGCTTTCAAACTCCACAAAACTCTGGGGAGCAATTCCGAGCTAGAAGCAGCCTAAGAGGCTGATGTGACCTGACTGTTGGGCTCGCTGGACTTGCAGGTTCCCTGGCTGTCAGGATCTGCCAGATGCTCATCTTGCCTGGCCTGGATCCATCACAAGGGGCCTCTCCTTCCTCTCCAGCTTGCTGACCCTCTCCTGTGCCCTGCGTGTCCCTGTCAGAGCACCTGCCAGCTGTGCAGTGCCACCAGGTGGCCATCAGGACCTCTTGTGGGACTGTGGGCATCAGGAGGGCAGGGCACAGGCTGCTGGGCTCATGTCATAGCCCCAGCACTTTGCATAGTGTCGCTCAGAAGTTTAGTCCCTAATATCACATGATCAGAGTCACTGATAGGTGGGCAGGGTACGAGGGGGTGAGAAACTTGAGCGGGGAGCCCTTGGTGGGGTTTCCAGCTTGAGTGGATTCGAGATGCGCAGTGTTAAGCGAGCACTTGATGAGTTGGTATATTGTACTGATGAGCCTGGGAGAGCTTGGTGTTGGGCACTGGAGATGAAGCCACTACCCTCCTGTCCCATGAACTTGGTGCCCTGCACTGACTTGGCTCTGGGGCTAGAGGAGTGGGTGGGTAGCATTTCCAGACATCTGCATGGAACTGCTTGCACCTTCTGTAGTTCATAGCAAGGAGGTTGCAGTACCCAGTAAGGAGGCGGGTTGAACAGTCACCCACCTTGCTCAGTCCACTTTCTGTGCTTATGACAGAGTGCTGGAAACTGGGTGGCTTACAAAGAGGCTCATTAGCTCTGCTGACTGCTTTCCTCTGCCTGTACTCTGCTGGCTCTGAAGAGGGAGGAAGGAGCCTGCTCAGAGGAGGGGTGAGGCTGGAGAATTGCAGGGTAAGGGAAGCGGGGTGGGGGTGGGGCTCACACTCCCGGCTGGGGCTGATGCCTTCCAAACCCTCAGTAATCAAATCCGCATCACCACTGTGAGAATTAATTCCTCCTCAAGTTCCCCTTCAGATAGGTGAGAAATTTGTATGCCTCCTATTAACATAATTGTGACCCATTTCTTGCGCAGTGACAGCGCTGGTCTGATTTGCTCAGCGAGCCAGCATCTACCCTGGGCCGCATGATGAAAGCTGACAAAGGAGCAGCCCACCTCCACCCTTCCCTTGGTGCTTGACAGAGCTCACGTTCATTCCAGCCTCAGATGGGGCCAGAGGTCCTGGTGAACCTCACCACTGCAGGGTGAGCATGTGCTGACCAGAACTCAGAGAATGTGGGGGGGCTGGAGGGATGGATGGCTTGGGGCTGGGACCTGGGCCTGGGCCTGGGCCTGGTCTGCCATCTGATAGCTGTGTTTTGGGGAACAAGTGCCCTCCTCTGCATGATAGCAGAGGGCTGCCCCTTAGACCTGGTACCAGCTGATTCTGAGTTGTCACGGATGAACCCTCAGAATCTTCCATCTGGCTCCCATTTTCAGGGTTGGAGGAAGGTTCTAAAAAGTTCTCTAGAAGAGTGAGTTTAAGAGGCCTGGTCACTGGTTGGACAAAGGCTCTTCTTAAAGATGCTTTCTTTCTTAAAGGCAGGACAGTGGGCCAGCTCATACCTCAGACGTGGCCGGTGTGCCGGGTGGGAGGCATGTGGGGCCATCTGGGACGAGGCATGGGACAGTGCGCTCGGGGCTTTGCTCAGCCTCTCTTGCTCAGCCCGTGTCTATTGAGCCCCTCGTCTGACCCAGCAGCAGGGAGAGTGGAAAGAAGTCTGCAGACACCCAGAGCTCTGTGTGCGCCCAGCTCTACCCCTGCCTGGACAAGCAGCCGCCTGGGAGGTGGCCGTGCGTCCTGCCCACTCCAGCCTGCAGGTGAGGGTGAAGAAGACAGTGTCCTGACATCGTGTGCACATTCTTCGAGACTCCATGCGGAACATGTCCCTTTCCCAAAGTGCACACGTTCCCATGTTGGGGCAGCTGGAGGCTTGTCCAGAAATTTCTTTGCTGTCAGGGTATGTGTGTTTAACTTACAGACAGCCTCAATTCCAATGAGATCCTTCGAAGATGGATTGTGAAGTGTCTATCCTTCTCCTGTGGTGGCGGTGGGCATTATGTACTGATAACACTTCCTAATCTCCAAATAACCAGTCTGCTTTCTGTCCCTTCTAAATTACTCAGGGCTCTCTGGGACCAAGGACATCAAAAGGAGGGAGGGCCCTGGTAGAAAATGTAGCTACTCCTCAGTGCTAACGGAGGCCACCAGCGATCGCCACTTTTTCCCGCCATGCTAATGTGCACGGGGTGCACAGTGGATGCTATGTGACCTCCCACTTCCGGTTCAGCTCCATGCTAGACCTGGAGATGGGCCCAGGACTCTCTACCTCCAGGAGGTCACAGCTAGGTAGGGAGACATCTGTGGCAGGACAACTGGTAATGCCAGGACCAGACAAGAAGCAAAACAGGCCAGCAGCAGTGAGTGAAGGGTTGGGGAGTGGCACAGGTGCACAGGACTCAGTATTTACACAGTATTCTAAAATGTCACAAGACTGTGAGTTTGTTCACAAGGCCAGGGGAGAACATTCCAGGCAGCAAGTGTAAAGGTGCAAACAGTGGGTGTACCTGCATGCGTGTGTATCCGTGTGTGCACATGTGTCAATGTGCATATGTGTGCACATCCAGATATATGCACGTGTGCCTTCACGTGTTTGTGTACACATTCATGCTTGTATGCATTCACGTGTCTGTTTGCTTTTGTGTGTGCTTGTGTGTTCAAGTGTGTGCATTTGCGTATGCACTCGTGCATGTGCACTCACATGAGGCACAGATGTATTCATGGTCAGGCAGCTGTGAAGGCCTTGAATGTCCTTAGGCATGGTGGGAGGCCACAGAGGGGGTGTGGTGAGGGAATGATGTGCGCGGGAGTATTTTGGCAAAACTAATGCTGGTAGTGGTGCAAAGAACATGTAGGAGGCTGCCAAAAGGAGCCAGGAGAGGGAATGGCAAGAGTCTGATCCAGGCTGTGGCACTGAGGACAAGAATAGGGGACAGATAGAGTGACCAGAACTTGCTGACCAAGTGATTGGAGTGCAAGGAGGGGACCTCAAAGGAGAAACCAGTCCAGCACCCCTCCCCAATCCAGCAGCTGATGGGGTAGGAGGGCTGAGAGGTGTCATTAACCAGGATGGGCGCTGCTGAAGGCCTCTGGGTGTGGAGTGATGAAATCACATGATGGATTTGGTGAGCCAGGTTCACTGAGTGAAGGAAAGTTCCTGGGCTCTGTCCCTTTCCCTTCTCTTCTCTGCGGGTTGCAGTAGCCAGCTGCCAGCTGGTGAACAGCTGTGTGTTGCCCACCTGCCTTGTGATGCTGTGACCTCTTCTTGAAGTCCTGGACCAGTCAGAGACTCACAGGCCTCAGTCAATTCTTGGGTGTTAGAGTACAGGAGTTCAGGGAGACCCCTGAGCTTGCCCACGTGTGTCTGTGTGCACAGAGGCAGGCAATTAGAGAGGCCACTGCCTGTTACTGACAACTTCTAGCCTGCTTCAGTGGCCCTGTTTGGCTTCTCCATTTTCTTGTCTCACTGTATTACATCTCTCACATTTGAAATCCAGAGCATGGCCTTTTCTCTCCCCTGATGCTGGCTGAGGCAGGTGCTCAGCAGGGAGGAGCACATGACTACAGAGAAGGAGAAAGTGAGAGGCTGTGGTGGGCAGATAAATGTCCCTCCAGAGATGGTCATGTTCTCATTTCCAGAACCTGTGACTATCTTCTGGAGAGAAAGGAACTTTGCAGATGTGATTAAGTTAAGCCTCTTGAGATGGGGAGATTATCTTGGATTATCTGTGTGCCCTGTGTAATCCCAAAGGTCTTTACAATAGGATCATAGGGAAGCAGAAGAGGGGAGCCAGGGAGGAAGAAGAGACATTGGAAGCAGAGACAGGAAGGATGTGATTGTTGACTTGAAGGTGGAGGAGGGGCTGTTAGCCAAGGGATGCAGGCAGTTTGTAGAAGACAGAAAAGGGGGCCCGAACAGGTTCTCCTCAGGAGGTCCCAAAAGGAGCGCAGCACAATCACACTGTGAGGTTAGCCAGTGACATTGCTTCAGACTTGACCTCTGCAACTGAGATGAAAGATTTCCATTGTATCCAGCTCATAAGTCTGAGGTACTCACAGCAGCAGTGGGGAGCTATCACAGGGATCAGACATCAAGACACCACAGGGACCAGGCATCAAGATAAATGTAGATCTTGCTCTGCAGAGCTCAGATTATTGATACCCA
>RJWM01039356.1:0-16179 GCA_004363535.1 Dasyprocta punctata
CAGGGTCATTTCCTATATTTTCCTATTTTTTCTTCATTCCCTCTGACACCCACAGTGAGACCCACCATCTTCCCACAAAGTTATGATCTTGTTCTTTCTCATTGCCAAACATTCTCTGGCTTTATATGTGAATTCAAGAGACACCAAGTTAATCACCAAGTACTGGTCATAAAGTTCTCTAATCAAATAAAGTGAAAAACTATTTCTATTGCTGTCTATGATTTTTCAATCTCTTCAATGATTTTTTCATTCTCTCCACTCTAGTGAATGTGCTTCATGCCCCCAAAGATCACTCTTATTAGATGCCTTCTTATTTTTTACTAGAAATGGATTTTGATGATGTCCTTTAGACAACAGAACTCAAAACAGAAAAACATGTGAAGAGTGTTTTCATATCATTACAATTATCCACTTCAAAGGAAAGATTGAGATAACTAAATTACGAAGCAAACTGAATTATAAAGTGGTACAAATAAGAGAAATTTCTTCTTTCAGAAATTTTATGCCTCCTTTGGAAAAATCTACCGCTGCACCAAACTTCTCTAAAGTTCTGGTATGTGTCCCAGAATACCAAAAATAAGTTGTGGTGTCATGTTGTTAAGGGTGTGTTTTTTAGAAATATTTATTGATAGAGCTATAAGTGTCTGGAAGAACAGTGAATGGTTTATAGTCCTGATTAATCCAAATTTCAGGAGGCAGTGAGAAGGAGTGTGAATTTCTGTTAATTCTGAGAAAAGTCAAGGGTGATCTACTTAAAAGTAAGATCAGGAGAATCTTTTAGGAGAGAACTGAAAGAAGATTTACCTAGAGTAGCAGGAACACTAAAATTACAAATTTCACACACCTTATTTTAGACAGCACACTGTGCTAGTTCAGTTTAAGAAATTACCACTAGGATTCTAGACATTCCAGAATCTTTGCCACTTTCATAAATCAGATTTGCTTTCTGACTAAAGGGTCTCATTGGTGCAATCCTGCTATTGTAATTAAAACTGTAGTTAAAATTAATATAAAAAAATTAAAACTGAAGGAAAGCGAAAGTTTCAGGGGCTCTTTTTCTCATTTTCTGTAGTCAAAATACAGCTAAGCGAACTTTCCTAGACTTTTTCTATCTTCTTCTGTCTTGCCCTTTCTCTTGATGCTGTTCATCTATCTTTTGTTCTGACCTTCTTGCCACACCCTGACTCTAAAGGATGAAGGCTGGAAGAAGCCACACACCTGGGTGGAGGAGAAGCCGCCTTGGGAATTCTGCTGCTCTGTGATCCACTTCACAATGCGGGCTGCAGCAGTCAGCTCCTCTGGGGTCGGGGCTGGCTGGGCTGTGAGGTGAGCAAGGAGCACGTAGGCCGTCATCTCCACCTCCGCAGAGGGCGCCTGGGGTGTGTACAGATATTCCTCAGGTACCTCGGGTTTCTGAGGCCGCTCCCAATGAATTGAGTTGTCTTCAAGATAAGGATAAAGGCATAATTAAAACTATTAAAGTTTAAAATATGTTTGTATATAGAAATAAATACATACACTGAAGTCGCTTTTCAAATTTATTAATACAGGGTAAAAAGCTGAGATTATTTTCTGTGTTTGAGGAAAATAATGAGGATAGACGTTCATAATGCAACAACTGAGTTATTTTCTCAAATGCTGTTCTAGTAGAATTAATGAGGAGAATATGGCATGATTTCTCACTGGTTCACTCCCTTACTTCCAATTTAAAGTCATTTGTTCAGTATTTGGTTGAAATGAAAGATGAAACTTACCAACTGATTTCGATATTGTAAAAAAAATAGTAAAACACCGAAGCTATTGGATTATATAGTCCCTTTCCTATGGTTCTTAGTAGTTTTTATTCATCTTGATATATCTACATGAGTCATAAAGAAAAGTATGTCAACTTACATTGTCTGTGTAAGACTGAAATATGTAAATTTTCCTGTAATACTGCTTTTAGTGAATTTATTCTCTGTGTATGATAATTAAGATTGACTATCCATATAATTGGCTTGAGAGCCACCTAAGGAATTAGGTACCCTTCTGGCTGAGTCTGGGCAGGTCATGGAGGTGTGACACTGGTTACTGCATCTGACCCCTGACCCTTTCCTTTCTGACTTCTCTGTTCCTCTGCTCTGCTGCCATAAACTGAGGACCTTTGCTCCACCTGTTCTTCTACCATATTTCTTTCTGGGAGCCTGCTGAACATAGACTGAGCATCCCAAAACTGTGGGCCAGATTAAATCTCTTCTCCTTTAAGTTGCAGGTTTCATGTACATTGCACCAATGACAGGAAGGCTAATATATTTCATAACAAACTATCTCTCAGAAAGTGTGAGTATAAAAGGAGCACTCATCTTGGGAGGAGATGAGCTGTCTTAGAAATCTTAGTATTTCATAGTGGAACAAATGAAAAAGGAAAGTTACTTTCAGGAATTCATTTTCCCTTGACAATTCATTGGAAATACATGGAGGGAAAAATCTTGGCAAACATCCTCACTTTCTTTCACAGCTTCCTCATCAAGTGATTTCAGTATTTCTTTCCTCTTGTCCCAGTTCCCAGCCAGGGCAAACGCATATGCCAGAAGTGCCTTGGTGTAGACGTGGCTGCCATGGGTCCCCTCCTTTGTTGTTTCCCAGGATGCACTCAGGCAGGTCAGTGCTTTGCTGACAACAGGGTGCTATGAGGAAGAGGAGTGGCACTGTGAACTCTGGGAAAAGGGCCCCTAGAGGTCCTGAAATAAACACAGAGACTATAGGATAGAAATACCAGTGCTCAATATCTATCTATTCACCCATCCATTCATTCTCTCACCACCTTTTTCTAAAACACACTTTTTAAAAAGATTATTTTCTAATTAAAATATAAATTAATAAGAACTGGATCAGAGACCCTGTGTTTTGGATTAATTTTGGAACATGATCCAGCATTTTTGAATAAGTATATTCTTCTTGTCAGAAATTCGCTAAGGTGCAGAATTGTGCAAAATGAAAGCGGCATTTAGCATTTCAAGGAGTGGAATAGCCACAGGTCAGTAGCCTTCAAAGCAATCTGGCAAGCTGGAGCAGGAACACGGTGCTTACATTGACAGGGAGAGGGATCTCCAGAAGGGCAATGGTGATATAGGCTGAGAGGGTCACCTCATCTTCTACTCCACCCTATAAATACAAGAAATGAAAAAGAGGTTAGTTCCACTTCAGGAAGCCCTTTAAAGATGTGCTCTCTGCTCATAGCCAATCCTTCCCTCCTCTTCTACGGTTCCTTGGAAGTTCTTCTCATCCGTACCCCCACTGCATGAAGTCCATTCTCACCCCAGATTCCACACCTTTCTCCTCTCTGGTGTGTTGGTTTTTTCTCCCACCTGTCATCTTCCCATGCTTTCCAGTCCCTTCTTCTTCTGTCATTGTCTTTAGAAAAAGTGTCATAGATAAATGAGCCATGTGACCCTAACTGCCTCACAACAGAGATCACCTTCAGATCATTGCAGAACAGTGTCCCAGAGTTCCTGAAACAGCCATTGTCCTTCTGCTTCCAGGAGAGCCAGGCAAAGGCATGGGTAATGTGTATTTCATCAATGAAGATAAAGGCTCGAGCTTGGGCAAGGGTCTTGAGCACAAAGGCTGTGAGCCTGATGGGAAGAAGACTGAGATATAAACCACTGGTTTTCACTCAGCACCTTCAAATACATGGACTTCACCGGAATTCTTCAGCACTCATGAGTCAGGACAAGGGTTTCTTTGTGCTCACAGCTGGGGAGTCTCCAGTACCCTGTTGTCTTTCTTTAGACTCTACTTACCATTAATCCACTACCAAGTGCTTTCAACCCCTACCTGGTTTGCTACCTTGTTGTTTCAGATATTCAGGCTCTACCTTTGCTTACTTAGGTAGTTGATGAAGACATTTCCATTTCCTTGCTGAGGTTTTCCCTTTCACTGACTTTCTTTTGTACTTTAAAAGAAAGATAAAACTTGAATCTCCCATTATATGCGCTAGCATTCTGTCAGTATTTTCTGTTTCAAAAATTAAATTTCCCTACATCCTATTGGTGTCTGTCTTGCTCTTTCCATCAGTCCCCTTTGCATTTATTATGTGCTATTTCCCTGTGCATCTTTTCCTAGAAAAACAGTGTTACTTTTACAGCTTTTTCAGTCTCACATTCTAGCACCTCTGGATGCTGGAAAATAACTTCAGTAGCCCAGAGTTTTTATTTATGATAGTTCTTTGGGAGAAATGAGAAAGTATTGGTGACTGTATTGAACCAAATGCATATGGGAGTCAGAGCCGATAAACCTTGTGGGAGTCTCAGTCTTGCCACCCGTTATTTGTGCAATTAAGAGTTATTTACCTAACAGTACTAGGTAACAGTTTCCACATCTATGAAAGGAGACTCACAAAATCTCAACCAGGGGTGCCACAAAATGCAAGTATTGTACAAAGACTGGCACATGGTACTCTTTTCTTACCAAGTGTTGCCTTCATTCCTGCCATCTTGATGCCCAAAGGCACTGTAGGAGCCATCTGGGTGTTTGAAGTTCAGCTCTCTCTGATAACCTGGAGTGGAAGGTCTCAGATGATTCTTGAGGAATCAGTGATATATTAGAGATAAGCAGGATCCCCACACGTATAGACCATGGGAGAGAGACCAACAATATGATCTGACTTCTCTACCACACAGGACCTCTAAGAGGACAGCCTTCCTGCCCCACTGAATGTTAAGCCCGCTTAAGGAGAAAAAGTTTACAAGAACGAAGAGCAGTTCTGTCCTTGACTCACCAGCACTGAGATAGCCAATAGAATTGGATTTGATCTCCTCAGTCAGCTGCTGAGTTTCATTCAAATATTTCAGTACATAGACATTAGGAGCAAAAAGAGCCATGTTCTCTTCTCCACAGCCTTCAGATATCTGGAGGAGGTTTTGTGTGTTTTTTATGGAAGAACTTAATATATCACCTGGAAATGAGATATGAGAACAACTACTGTCATCAAGAACCAAGGATATTCATATTGGTGATATTTATATCTGAAAAAATAGATGAAGTGGAAGAATTTTAACATAACTGGAGGAACAGAAAACAAGGGGATAATAAGGAAACGGAAGTGTGAGAAAGAAGTTAAAGAGTTTAAGAATAGTTAAATACTACATTTGACAACACTGAGATTCCATCTCCAGAAAAAATGGACAAGATAAAAAAAATCAACCAATAACAAATGCTGAAGGGGCTGTGGGGAAAAAGGAACTCTTCTTCACTGTTGGTGGGAGTGTAGACTGGGGCAACCACTGTGGAAAGCAGTGTGAAGATTTCTCAAGAAGCTAGGATTAGAGATCCCATTTAACCCAGCTATCCCATGTCTGGGCATTTTCCCAGAATTGAAAACATCATACCACAGTGATATTTGTGCACCCATGTTTATAGCAACCCAATTTGTAATAGCCAAATCTTGGAAACAACCCAAGTGCCCATCAATCAAGGAATGGATAAAAAAGATGTGGTATTTTTATACAATGGAGTAATACTCAGCTATCAAGAAAGATTGTATTGAGACTTTTATAAGTAAATGGACACAACTTGAAACCATACTCATAAGTAAAATAAATCAATTTCACATGTGTAAATACTATATCATCTCCCTAGTGTAAGAAACTGAAACAATATATATGATCCAAATCTACAATAAATACTGTGCATGGGTAAGAAACTGCTCAAAGAGCAAAAGTAATTGGGAAAGGAGAAAGGAGGAAAGAAGGAAGGGAAAAAGAAAAAGACATAAATTTATACATATGTATATGTAAGATAGTTGACATGATTATGCTACTAAATGCATTAGTTATTGAAAAAGAACAGTTAATACTCATATGATTAGATCAATTTTACATGTCTGTATCTGTTAATCTAAACAACCATGTTGAAGGTAACGATATGCAATATTATAACCACTGTCAAATTCCTATCGCCTTGTTTTGTAAACCTATAATGTTACTGTTGTGGATTTGCTGTTGTTGTTTGTCTCTTTCACTTTTTGTCTTTCTTTTCTGTGTCTTTTTTCTCTTAAATTAAAAAAAAAAAGCTATGTTTGAAAACAAAACAAAAAATGTGGTGGCATGGAAGCATAGCAGTAGATGCTGTTTCAACTCCTCTAAGGGCTGAATAACTCACCAAACACAGAGAAGAAAGCTCTCGCTGAACCATTCACCAATTTTGGTGGGAGTTTCAGGGATAATTTTTCAGATATCACAGCACCTTGATAAATAAATCAAATACACAGATGTTTATCTTTGATGTCTCTATTTTTTAAAATCCTAAGGTCAGTGGTTACATATATACATCTTAAACTTTGACCAGCTACCTCCTTAGAAAATACTCTTGACTTTAATATTCCAAATTCACATTTTCTAGTGACTTGTCAGGCTCTCTCTTCCTCTTTTATTACCCATTGCACTGACCAACTGCTCAAAACAAGGCTCTGAATTTCTGAGGTCTGTGATTATCTACTTCTACTGGGGCCTTCTTAAAATGCTTTATTGACATATGCTTTATTGACACTTTAACTATCTATGTATACATATGTATTTTTGTCTCAAAGCGTAGCTCATATATGAATAGACACTCAACCTGTCAGAAGTAAAAGAATAAACCAAATATAGCAGCTTGCCTTGCAAGGGTCTTCTCTCTCTTGCCATGATCATGGCATATTTCACTGACTACTCAAGAATACTCCTTTCATGGGAGTCCTAGTTATGAATGTTATATTGGAGGGGTGGTTAGGAGATTAGATTATGATGATGAAGTACAAGGAAGACAAGAATTGACCAATGGTATGGTATGTCTTTTGCTATTCTACTTGTGGATACTTCAAACATAATTCTCATTCATTTCTAGTGACCCACTTCAAACTTTCCATCTTTCAGTAACTGTAAGATAATTTAAGACTTTCAATAATTGTAAGACATTTTTTTAAATCTGCTATGAGTTAATAGGATGTTTGTCACTTCAGCAAAATCATTTCCTTTATCTCATCTATGCTTTGTGATTTCTTCTAATAATGGATTTCGGACTGTGAGTTCACTCTTAAAACTTCATTTAAAAAAAACCTTTATTTAAAATTATTAATTCTTTAAACACTATACATTGGAAAAGCATCTTATGGCAGGTACTATTTTAGGTCCTGGGAATACAGTTGTAAACAAAAGCAGACACAATCTGTACCACTTTTTTGTTTTGTTTTGTTTTTTGTTGTTGTGGGGGTTTTTTTGTGTTTCGTTTGGTTTGGTTTGGTAATGGTACCAGACACTGATTGAATCCAGGGCCTTCAAATGAAACTGTGTGCCCACTCCTTTTTATGAGACACCATCTTGCTAAGTTTCTAAGTTGCCTAGGCTGGTCTTCAGCTTTTGCTCTTCCTGCCTCAACCTTCCAAAATTCTAAGACTGCAGGTGTGGGCCACCATACCAACTTCATTCTTTTCTTAAATTCACACTTAGTAGAGGACCAGATTTATCTTGTATGATAAATGCCTCTAGCCTCTTTTCAAATGGTCATTAATTTTAGGAGTATATGTACAGTAATAAAAGAACAATTAATATCACAATAATAGAAGAAAAATACTATGGTAAATATATTTTTTCATGATTTGCTATAGTATATATATGAAATTTTCCTGGCCATAGAAATGTAATATTTACATAAACTGTAAGACTAGAAATATACACTCCTTTACCAAATATTCTATAGGTTGTTCCCATTATTTTAGGTGCATTTTGATTCTGACCTCTTCCTAGTTTTTCCTAAGCTACTCCATTCTAGCCTTCATATGAGCTAGATGAAAAGGTCCCTATATTCTAAAATGTCCCATATGGAGTTCTGTTTATAATACTGGTTGCTGTATTAGTATAGCTAATAATCTTGCTACTCTATAGGCTACAGATTCTTTGTTTGTTTAATGGACATAAGATACATAGTGTCTGGATTTCCTGGTCAGAATATTGCAAAATATCATTTAGGTGACTTATATGGAAAAGAGTTATTGTAACTTAAAATGCTATTTTCTCCTTATTGCTGTTTTGAATGACTCTTACCTGATGCACAGAGAAGTGAGCTGAATATAAGTTCTTTCTTGATCCCTTCAGGCTTGGATGGGAAAAAGGAAAATTCAGAGATGAGAAGATGCTGAGTATTTATTAGTAACGAGTTACAAACGAAGTTACCCCTTTTATTTATAACTTAGGTTAGATTATTTCTAATTTGTTACATTTAGTATGGGCATTTAGGATAGACAAATCTGGGGCATGTCAGGTAAAAAAAAAAAGGAAGTGAATTAGAAGGATAACTAAGAGAAAAGGTTTAAAAATGTGACAGAAACAAAGATGCATTTCAAAGAAAAGATAATGGTACATGGCCAGGCAAGGTGGTACACTCCAATAATCCCAGCTCTCTGGGAGGCAGAGACAGGAAAATTACAAGATTCATTCAACTTGGACAACTTTCTTGATCTGTAAGATCATGTCTAAAAATTAAAAATAAAAAATAAAAAGAGGGCTAAAATGTAGTTCAATCCCCAGTACCAAAAAAAAAAAAGTTATAGAATATCCCAATCCAACTTTTAGCTAATGAGAAAACAGCTGAAAATCAAGCAGGAAAAAGTGAAAAATCTTCCCTCTACTAATATTAAGGCATGAATTTCTCATTTGCTTTGAAATACACTGAGCTCTTGTACTATTCTTATAATTATTTTTAAGGATGTATAAAATGGTTTTATTATCGTCATGTTGTTTGTGACATACCTAAAAGACATGTCTAAGCAGGCAAATGGCAAATGAGATTAGTCATTGAGATCGAGGAGCAGTTTTTGAGAAATATACAATTGGGACTGAATGGTGTAGATATTGTATTGACAGTTAGGAGGGTGCATATTTTTGTTTTATTTTTTACTACCACCTGTTTGCAATGCATAATGATTACATTCATCCTAGGGAGTCATCCCACATACATAACACATCATGATTCTTTTTACTTCATCCTCTCCTCCTCTCCCACTCTCCTGCCTCCCACCTTTTGGTACCCTTTCCATTTGTAAAAGATCTATCTCCCAGTTTCTTATTAGCTATCTTTTATTTTGCTCTTTAAATTCTTTTTAACTCAAAGATTATAGGCAACCTAGTACTCTATTTCCTGGACTCAGTCTCACTATCAAACAAATCAGACTTACTCACCTCAACTAACAGGAGTTTGACAACTGTGTCTTTCTTCCCGGCTTCAGGAACCATAGCTACCTCAGTACCGCAGAGCTCTGAGGACTGTTGTGTTTCCGCGCTCACAGAGAAATTCACATTCCCTGAAACAAATGGCCTGTGGATCTGAGTGCGGATGTGCAGGGACTGGGTGTCCTCTAATTCCCCAGGACCTACAAAGTATCCTCAGTTCTGTGAACTATTTAATTGCTTATTTAAGAAACTGGCAAGTACAGGATCAGAAGCACCATGGCCTGGCATTTTCTTCTTGGGGCCCAAAGTGAAAAGGCTAATTAAAGAAACCAAGAAAGTTCCTTCAGAGCATTTATACTCACCCAGTGCTTTGGGAGTCACCAGCCAGGACACGGTTTGCCTCCCATCCGCACACAGGCAGTAAGAATCTTGGTCTTTTGCTACTGGGACAGCTGTGAAGTCAGGAGAGGCTTCCAGTTGCACACTCACCTGTCATCCCACACAGGGTAGAAAGATATGAAAGACATGACTTTAGAAGGAAAACCCATGGCTGAATGAGGTGCAGCCAAGTGAAAGAACCTGGAAGGAACTTGCATGTTAAAAAGGGACTGGGAGGAATACTTTTAGAAAATACGGAGTTTAAAATGATGCATAAGCTGACAGTATTTTGATAACAAGTTGTACATGCTTCCTATAAGATACATATTATATAAATAGATATATGCAAACATATATAGAGATAAATATGCATCTGTTTGTATTTATCTGTTTTACTTAGGTATTAGTAATGGAGGACAAGAAAAGGCAACAAAAACATGTTATCCTCAGGAAATTTACCTAAGGATTTAGATTGGTAAAAATCCTCTCAGGTTTCTGCATGATTACAGTGTGGTCAGAGTTACTTCCTTCTTTTTTTACCTATGTTCTCATCCATCTATTGGATTGGAAATATATTGCAAGCTTTATGTGCACAAAGAATTTCTAGAGTGTAAGTGTCTCCCATCCTCAAGAAGTTTTTTGTTGCTGGACACATAAGATGCACAGAAAGAATTACGTTACATACAGGTAAATGACTACAAAAATCCAACCATGGAACTGAACAGTAGTGACTTACATCACTTTTTAGATATAAAACCTACTTTATAACAAGATATTTTTTAAAATGTTGAGATCTAGAGTCTGTAAGTTCATAACTAGTGTTTTATATATTTTGAGAGGAAAAAAATGCTCATTATGTCCTTTCTAACTTAGGTCTTGCTTATTATTGGAGTGGTAAAACAATCACGTGCCTATGTTAACATTTTGTTCGAAGATAGATCACATAACCAGTGGTGGTTCCAGAAGACATAATGAAACTGAAAATTTCTTACCATTTGATAACAATGTGGCCATTACAAAATTGTAAGAACACATTGCACATGTGTTTGTCCTGATGCTGGTAGAAATAAACCTTCTGCAATATAGGTTTTTATATAGTATATAATAGAGCAAAATCGTGTAAGTACACAATACTTGGTAAGAACACATGACTGACTATACAGTATTACTGGTTTATTAACCTACAACATTCTTGTCTTTTTGTTAAACTATACTCCTACTTCTATTTAAAAAAAAAAGTGCTGTAAAACAGGACACAATGTTTCTCCAGCAGTAGATTTGTACATCTTGTGCTTACTGTGTGCCTTGATTGCATCAGAAGGCCAAATGGAATGGCTCATTTGTGCCATTTAGGTTAATGTATGATGTTGCAATGGTGACAAAAATCTCCTAACAACACATTTCTCAGAACATACTTCATTGCAAAGTGGCACATCTCACTGCATACATGTAGCTGCCAAAGAAATTATTTAAAAATCTGGAAGAGGTGTTAGATTAATGCAACTTTTCATGTCCTCTTCATTTTTAAATTTAAATTGTTTTGATTCACACATAATAACTGCCCTTTTTCCCTTCTGGTTATGCTTCATGTTGCATGGTCCTCTTACCTGGATGCATTTGGAAAGGTAGTTCACTACAGTAGCGTTGAGTATGAAGGCCTCACCACGGATCACAGAGTAAGGCATTGTGAGCTCCACAAAGAAGGGCTGGAAGGCTCGGAGGGAGACAGTGGGGGAAAAACGAAGTCCTGTATCATTGGACAAGCAGAAGGCCCCTGCCTTCCACTCAGTGATGGTGTCCGGGACTGTGACTTCTACTTCAGCCACACCTGATGAGCTAGGAAGGTGACAATGTAAGGGACAGAAAGCAAGGTGATGAACTGGCTATTGCTGAGATGGTTAACTGATAAGAATGACCTATTGGTATACTTTTGAGCCCTCTCCAAAGAGTTATAGAAAATGAACAGTATAATCAGGGGTCAAGGTAGAAAAATAAAGGTGTTCTGATAGTTCTGTTTTCCAAACGTAGTCATAACTCTCACACCACCTCCAACTCTGTGCCATTAACCATCATTAATCCCATATTAGCTTGTTTTGAAATTCACTATCATTGTTTTGGCTTTTTTTCCCTTTAAAATAAAAAAAGAAAGCAAAAATACAAATTTGAAATTGTCATTCAACTCATCTCTCTTTCATACTATCTGACTGTCTTACAAATTATAATTCTCCAAGTAGTTTCCCCTACACAGGCTGCCTCCAATTTACTGCTCAATTGTAATTATAGCATAATTATGATATTTACTTTCTGGGATTGATAAGAATACAAATATTTATAACTGGTGGTTTGACTTAGTAGACCAGAGTTTTGTAAATTCTCCTTTCTTTCCCTTCATTGAGATAAATTAATTAGAAAAATAGATAAAAGTAATGAAATAATGTTTTCATACCCAAAACAGATTATGCAAATGGAAATTACTTACTTCACCATTATCAAGTCCCAGATCCATGTTTCAGTGAGTGGTTTTTCATTTAGTTCTACAGGAATCGTATCATAGGTCCTCATGTAAGACACTATGAATTTTACAATGAAAGAAAAAAATTTCTTTAAGACTATTTGCATACTACATTGATATGCACTTGTCCTCACTTGCTGACATTAAAATATTATAAATACATCTGCACAGGAAACTATGTGTTTAGCTATCCAATTTTTGGATAAGTAAAATCTTTGTCAAAAGTAGAAACTGTAAAAACCTTGAGAAAGTAAATCCTAGTGTAGGTGAAGCTGGAAAAGGTTGGGTATAAAGGGAGCACTTCTAAAAAAAAAAAGAAGTAGGGCTTTCACCTCAGAGAGTAGGAAAAGTCACAACAATGACTTTCAAGAAGATATCTTGTAGCCGGGTGTGGTGGCACACGCCTTTAATCCCAGTACTCGGGAGGCTGAGACAGGAGGATTGTTGTGAGTTCGAGACCAGCCTGGGCTACAAAGTGAGCTCAAGGCTGGCCTGAACTACATAGTGAGACCCTGTCTCAAAAAATAAGGCCAGAGATTTAGCTCAGTCTGTCTGGCAGGTGTGAGGTTGTGAGTTTGAGCCCTGGTACCAAAAAGAAGAAGAAGAAGGAGAAGGAGAAGGAGAAGGAGAAGGAGAAGGAGAAGGAGAAGGAGAAGGAGAAGGAGAAGGAGAAGGAGAAGATACCATGTGTCTGTAGAATAAACAGTTCGACTATCTAATGACCAGAGCTAACATTATTAGTTGAGAAAGTCTGCTAATATGTTCCTTTCTATAGACATATTGTATCAAATCAGGTGTCTTAAATTATCCATACAATTAGTATAAAAAGAAAAAAGGAAAAAATACAAACTGTGAACCAAAAACCACACACCCATTCACAAAATCCCTAACAAGTATCTTTCTTTGGTGAAGCAAAAGAAACCTATAACACAAGAATCAGAATATTGGCTTGGGTTTCTACTGGCAGGTAATGAAAATCAGGACCGGTAACAGAGGTCCTGTATTTTCTTAAACCATTTGCATATGCAGATTCAGAGTTAAGGCTTCTCACCAAGTATTGTCTTTTTGAATTGACTTGTTTTCAGAAATAACTTGTGAAGAGACAGTGCAATGAAGAAGCCCCTTCCAGAGATTATTTCTCACTATTGTTCATTTGGAAGTTTCTTCATTCATACATCTTCATTTTTCTGAGTCCTTCTCTATGATGGCAGCAACCTTTTAACTTGCTCTGACTTTCTATTTGGCTTCCACATTCAGTGTGATCTAGTATCTCAGTTTTGTACTCAGTAGCTTAAGCATCTAAGCAATGCTAAGTCAATTTATTCATTAATTAGAGGGGTTGTATATCCTAAGGCTGTTGACTTTTCTAGGAAATCTTAAAATATTTTATGCAGTAGAAATACAGAAAAAAGCAGGAATAGCTATCCTAATTTCAAACCAAGTGGACTTCTACCCATAACTGATCAGAAGAGGTAAAAAATGTCTACATATAGATCAAGGGAATAATTTAACGAGAACAGATAACAATTATGAACATATATGCACCAAATTCTACTGGACATAACTGAACATACATCAGCACAATTATAGTGGGGTACCTCAATAATCTACTGTCACAAATAGATAACTGAAGGAAAAATCAAGAAATATGAGAGTTGAACCAAATCTTCAAACACATAAGCTTAACAGATATCTACAGAGTATTCCACCCAAAAAAACAACAGAATACACATCCTTCTCATCAGTACATGGAACTTTCTCCAAAATAGACCACGTGGTAGCCCATAAACCATGCTAAAATAAATGCAAAAGAATTATAATTATCCTGTGTATATTATCAAGCCATAGTGAAAAATACTAGAAGTCAACAGCAAAAGAGAACATAGAAATTAAGCAAACATATGAAAATCAAACAGCATCCTCTTAAATAATCAGTGGATCACAGAAGAAATCAAATAAATTAGCCAGTTCCTAGAATCAAATGATAACACCAGTAGGACACAATGGAGCCTATGGGACACAATGAAAGTTGTCTTAAGAGGGAAGTTTATAACCATGAAGACTCATTCAGAAAAACAGAGGGAGTCATAATAAATAACATAATGATACGGTTCAAGATTTGACATAAACAAGAACAATCCAAATACAAAACTCTTACAATTAAGGAAATTATAAAAATCAGAGCAGAAATTAATGCAACTGACACTAAAAAACAAATACAAAGAATCAATTAATTGAAGAGCTGATTCACTGAAAGAATAAACTAAATAGACAAACCCCTGACCACACTTACCAAAGAAAGAAAAGACTCAAGTCAATGCAATGAGAAATGAAAAAAGCAAAATCACAATGAACACTGCCAAAAGTCAGAAAATTAATAGTAGCTATTTTGAGAAACTGTCTTCCAATAAGCGGGAGAATTCTGAAGAAATGGATAAATTCATAAATACATATGAACTATCAAGAAACAAACATGAACAAAAATCCTGAATAATCCAATAACAAGCAATGAAACTGAAGAAGGAATCTTTAAAAATTACCAAGAAATGCCCATGAATTCACTGTTGAACTCTGAAAGAACTTTAGGGAAGATCTAATGCCAATAGTCCTCAAACATTTTAATGAAATTGAAAGAGAAGAAGTACTCTGAAATCATTCCTAAAAGCTAGCATTACCTAGATTCCTAAACCAGAAAAGGAATCAACCAAAAATGAAAACTACAGGCTTCAAGTTATGCTACAAAGCTACAAGGACAACAACAGCATGATATGGGGGAGGGGAAACAGACATGTGGATCAATAGAACAGAGTAGAGGATGCATAAACAATTCCTATCACATTCAGCTATCTGACCTTTGACAAAGGGGTCAAAGACACATGTTGAGGAATGATAGTCCCTTGACCAAATGGTGCTGAGGATACCTGCTATCCAAATACATAAGAATAAATTAATCTCTATATATTTTATCATGTATGAAACTAACATCAAAATGAATAAAAGATCTAAATATTACTTCCAGAAAGATGGCGGAATAGTAGGATGCAGGGAAAACAGCCTCTCTGAGAGACACCATCTAGACATGGGAACACACCATCTTGAGGAAGGCAAAAAGGAGTGAGATGGGTTCCTTGGACCCAGGAAGAGCCTGAAGTCTGAATCGAACCTCACAGAGACAGCAAACAGAAAAAATTCAATTAAGAAGGTGGTGGTAACCAGTGGAGCCTTCACCCAGAGCCGAACTCACTGTGCGAGGGAAGCTGTTGGGGCCCAGCAGTGCACAGTCACAGTATTGGCAGCAGCTGGCAACCCCAGAACCTCTGCAGAACCATTCCTCAGTGGAGGAGAGCAGCGGGCACAGAGGACTGTGCGGGCTGACGGTGAGTGTGGAGGGCTTGGTCCTCCCACGGGAGAGAGCGATTTGCTGGAGGCCATTCCTGAGTCAGGCCAGATAAGCCTGGGGCTAAAACTGTTACCGGCTTCCCCCAGCAGTTCCTAGCTGGGTGCAGACCCACAGAGACTGCTTGGATGGCTGCGAGCCCAAGGAGGCTGTTCTCAGGACAGGCCTGCTAAGGTTGTCTACTACTCCATCCACAAACAGTTGCTGGCTTTGCAGAGATACAGTGCCACAATTTGGATTGCTGTCTCTGCAGACTGTTTACCAGTGAATCCAGAGAGAACCCTGGAAGTGGACTCTTTTTTTTTTTTTTTTTTTTTTTAGTGTGAGTGTGGTTTCTGCCCTCCTTTTGGGTCTGGTTTTGTTCTGTTCTCTTTTCTGTCTCTTTTGGCTTTCTTTTCCCTCAGTCTTCTGCAGTGATTTCCCTGAGTTGGAGGACCCATCTTTGTTCTCCAACCTACTTGCAGTCTCTTTTCCCTTTTCCCACTTTTCTGCTTTTTCTTAAATTCATTTTGGGTCCTCACCCTTGGGGACAGAATTGACATTTTCTGAACCTAAGTATTGTATATGATTGTTTTGCATCCTGTTGTATGAATTTAAATTCAGTTTATATGGTTGGGGGTTGTAAATCAGGGGTTGGATCAGTTTACTATTTGGTTGGTTGTGTTTGGTGCTGTGGGTGCCACTGCAGCCAGAACTGACTCGATTGA
>RJWM01039357.1:0-16153 GCA_004363535.1 Dasyprocta punctata
CCAGGGGGAATGCCATGTGCCTTCTGGGTTGGAGAATCTGTCCAAGTAGAGGACTGTCCCTTGCATTGCTAACCATTGGACAACCCTAACTCCCAACAATAAATACCCTGGCAGCCAAATACATGCATATTTCCTTTGTTCCTTAAGCAATTTGGAAGCACCCACCAGTTGAAAATTAAGAAAAAACATATTATCAGTCAGGATATCCATGGTAAACAGATTATACAGCAAATTTAGTAAGTTTGAGAGTTTAGAGTACTAGGAACTAAGGAAATCCTAAGAAACAAGATGGTATCTCCTGGGCAGTAATGGTGTGTCAACATAAAATAATAAATCTGCTTAAAAGGAATAAAACAGCTTCTGTGCCAAATAGGAGTGCTGTGGCCTGGAAACATTGATTGGAGTTACCTAGAATGGTGTGTTTCACTGTGGAAGTGATTGCACGAACTGTTATAGTCACAAGAACAAAAGAAAGTCACAAATCAATGCATTTATTACTTCTGTTAGTGGGAGCATCAAGTAGATAGGCTACTGCAGCAGCAGGAAAGGAATCTCTTTTATAGGAGTCAGATGATATCACATTATTACCTATAGGGTTGCTGGGGGCTAGAAATCTGTCTGTCAAGCTTAGCAACGCATCACAAGCTTCATCTAGTAGTTAGACAGATGTTAGGTCAGATACAGAGGTTGGTAGTAAATGACTATTAAAGGGGACTTCAAGATAGTCCAAGATAACTTTGGCTCTTGAGCATTCCATCTCCATAATTACAGTGTTCTAGTTAGCCAAGATCAAACTGTGCAGAATCTTCAGTATAGATGTGGCTTCTTCAGAGAACTTCCCTTCACAAACGAGATATTGCTATCTCTGGGCTACAAGTGACAAGGGGCTGCAAGGAAAGGCTGCAAGATTTAAAACAGGGGTTTTGAGAGAACTATGGCTTTCAGTTGAAGGGCATAGCTAGCTCAGGATACTCCTCAGGAAGAGACCTAGAGTCAAAACATCCTAGTCTTCCTAGGATTTCCTGATGGTCAAGCCCACCCAGAAACAAAACATAAGGAAGCCTGCTAATGCAAGCCAGACACTGACTTCCTAGGCCCTGAGTGCAGGGGCAGGGTGGAGAGAGGGTCTACATGGGCAAAGTGAAGATGCCAACGCAAACACCTTGGGTAGCCTCTACAAAGAACAGGCTCCTCCCTCTGGGCAGAACATCTTGTAGGGATGCAGAGATGAGGAAGACCATGAGAGCAAGAAGAGTGCAACAACAAGCTAAATTGGTCCTTAGGCTCCAAGAAGCAAAGGCTATGAGACATTGAGGTCCCATGTCCCCCACCAAGTTCTCAGTCCCCTTCTGCTCCACATGAGTGTTGACAGAAGGTTACTACCGTGGATGCTATTCTGTAGTCAGGAAAGTAAGCATGAGACATGACAGGGATATTGTTTGGTGGACTCAGTGAGCCATGCCATGGCCAAATGTCACTGGGGCATGCATAGTATGTCCTCCAAGACCTGGGCATCCATGACAAAGACAACACTACCAACACAGGCAAGTACAGGAAGGTTCTGGTTTGCTAACTCCCTCTCTTGAGAAAGTCAGTTTCACTTTGTCTGAACCACAGGAAAAAACTCAAATCTGACATTTGAAGGTGACACCAGTAATAGCTTTAAGAGGAGCAAACAAATGATTGTCATGAGTGAGTCCTTAATTACAGTTTTGATCCAATAAGAAACAAAAGAAAGCCAAGCCATGGTTCTCTCTCCTGTTGTCCTGCAGTTGAGAGATATTTCTTGTGCAGCCTTCAGAAAAGCACTTGGGCATGACTACAGTTCCGGTTTCCATGGGCTCACACCAGCTTTCAGTGCCAGTTTTGCAGCTGGAGCTGGAAATGTGTTTTGCTGCTCGCGCTCCATGAGTTTGTCAGTGGGTCTTTCTCAGTATGAATCTATTAGCTGTGCAGGCTTGGCGTTTATAAAGAAGTAAGGCTGGATGGCCCCTCTTAACTTCAGTGTTGGCAAGATGAAGGGCAGGGAAGTGAGGGGAAAAACATTTGGTCCATAACAAAAGCTCAATGGCGGGGAGAGGTGATGACCGCTAATGGAATCACATTCACTGAATCATGGACTCCTGATTCACAATATAACCATTTTATTAGATAATAAAGAATGCGTTCACTCCCAAGAAATAGATTCTTATAAAACTCCTATGAAGAAACCGGTCAAGTTTGCTATGAAGAAACTCTGTTGTGTGTACATTAGCTTCCCTAATGGACTGGAAAGGTGGTATTAGTGGTGCTGGGAGAGGGTACGTGTCACTTGGGGTCACATGGGGAGAGAATCTGAGAGAATCTGTGTGAGAGTGGAGAAGCAGTGGGCATGAAGCCACTGGCACATCTTCTTTTTAGTCATCTTTCTCTTCCTCTTTTTATCCCTTTCAAACTGTAAAACACACACACACACAAGCAAACATTTTTTTGCCCATAAGATGTGTGAAAACATGCCACAGCAAGATGTGACCATTGAGCCAAAATTTGATGATCTTGCCTTGGAATCTTGGAGAGGCATTCAGTTCACAGGCATCTTAGTCTGTGCTACTATAACAAAACAATTGAGATTGAGTAATCTATAAATAATAAGAATTTAGTTCTCACAGTTCTATGGGCAGAAAACTCCACAATTAAGGTGCTGGCAAACTTAGAGTCTAACAAGGGCTACCCTCTGTTTCCTAAGTGGTGTCTTGTTGCTGTACCCTCTGAAAAGGACAAATGCTGTGTCCTTACATACTGGAAGAGCAGAAAAGTAAAAGTGTCTATTTAGCTTTACTAAAGCACTAATCCCATCTGGAGAGCCGAGCTCCCATAGCCAAAGGGCCCCACTTCTTAACACTGTTACCCTGATAGTGAGTCCAAAGATGATTTTGGAGAGGACATACATTTAAACATACCAACGTATGAGCCTTTCAGATGGGGGTATAGCCCTAAAGGAACTACTCAGGTAGTAGATCTCCTTGAGCACCTTCTGGGACATGTGAGAAATCTCAGTGAGCAGAGGAACCAGAGATCCCTTCTCTTGTTAACCTCACATGCTAGTTTACATTGCCAGAAGAAGAACCACAGACTAGGTAGTGTCAGTGACAGAAGCTTACTTTCCCACTGTTCTGGTGGCTGGAAGTCTAAGAGCCAGGTGCCAGCATGGTTAAGTTTCTGATGAACCCTCTGCTGGCTGGCAGAATGTTGCCTTCTCACTGTGTCTTTGTATGGCCTTTCATCAGCAAGAGAGGGAAACAGAGAGAGACAGAGAGATAGACAGACAGAGACAGAGACAGAGACAGAAAAAACAGACGGAAACAGAGATGGAGACAGGGGAGGGAGGAGGAAAGAGGAGGGGAAAAGAGAACACTGAGTCTGGAGTAGAAGAGCTGAGAAGACCAACAGCCACAGCCATGTAGCAGGAGTAATTCAGGGGAGTATAGTAATATGGAAACCCAGAGATGACAATGTCTCAGTGGGTGACATGAGACCTGAGAACTGTTGGATTTAGCACAGATTGATAACTCACAGCCTTGGTCAAAGTGATCTCAGTGGAGTGCTGGGGACAGAGCTCAGTTGGAGTGGGTGGAGGGAGAGATGAGCCTTACCAGATCTTTTGAGGAAGAGTGCAGCGAATGGAAGCGTGACAGTAGATGGTGACTGAAAGGGGAAGTGCAGTTAGAAGTGGGGACATGTTGCAGAGGGTCTCTTTTAAGCCATATTCACCTCTGAAAGAAGAGAAGGCAGTGCAGAAGCAAAATCTGTGAGAGGCAAAAAGGACATAGCTAAAGGACAAGGAATGTGAAAGGCCTTAAGAGCAGGAAGGGGCTGCTCCCACAGGACAGAAGGCAGATGCCGTGAGGTGGAGAATTTAGAGGTGGCAGTGTGAGATAGTTCTTTGATTCAGTCTATCTTTATGAAGAGGGAGAGGGTTACCAGCTGAGACTGAGGAGTGGAAGAAGTGGCAGAGGTTAGAAAAGAGACAGGAAGGTGTGGAATCATCACTTTGTGCCAGAGAGAGTGAATTCATGGAGGAGTCATTATAGGCTGTGTGTGGTACTGAGGATCCATTCGAGATTGGATTTGTCCGTGCTCATTGAGCCCAGCCAGCACTATTTACATGGAGTTTTCTAGACACATTTATATGAAGTAATCCCTGGAGAGAAGGAAGAACAAGAGCCAAGAAAAGTGAGCAGTTTTGCCAAGGAGGGATTGTGGTGCTGGACTAAGTGATAGAAGCTGGAAATCAGGACATAGGCTGTGACTGATAGGAAGCAAATCAAAATGTTAGGGGCCAAGGGACACTGGAGAGGGACACTGGAGAGCCCTGGGAGCATCAAAAGATGCTAGAGCATTTATGTGGAATGAAGGAGAGAAGGGACCAGATGAAGTGATCAGAAGGAAGGATCGGAAAAGAAATGCATAATAGGCTCAGAGGTTAGTGATGGCATTTGTCCTAAGGAGAACCCAAGGTAGGAGAGGAAAAACTGTTGGGTTGAGGCTATCAAGGGTTTAGGGTATGTGGAGATGATTCCCATGGATGTTTAATCCACCAGAATAGAGATGGCGGAGCTGGGAGTGGTAGCACACCCGTAGTCCCAGCTACCAGAGATGCTGAAACAAAGGATAACCTGAGCCCAGGAGTTCAGGACAAGCCTAGAAAATGAGTCAAGACCCTGTCTCAAAAACAAAAGCAAAAACAATGAAGCTGCTGGAGTGGATGAGGAGGAAAACAGGTGGCCGAGCCTATAGCCAATGGAAAGTGTGTGTGTGTGGGGGGGTGACTGAGGAGTTGGCAGATGGCACTGGTGTGAAGATGTGCTTCATAAGAGCTGCAGTTCTTGGATAAGGAAGGCAGGGGATGGGTTTGGAATCCAGGTCACCGCACCTCCAGGCCCCAAACTGTATATTTCGACTATGCATGAAAAATTAGCCTCCACCAACAGGCAGACCTATACACTTGAATAACAGCAGTGCCCATGCAAGAATTGTCATGAGGATTAGCTGAGGTGTAATACTTACAAAGCTCTGAGCACAGGGCTAGTCCAGTACATAAGGAGGGGTCAATACATTTGAGGCTGCATTAGTATTACTAGTGTGCTGCTGTCTGTATCCTGAGTCAAGTGTGTCATACTTGTGAGGCATTGAAAATCACTGGCCTGAGGGCAGAGTGACTTTCATGCAATGGCTAAGCCAGGGCAGAGCTATGAACAAGGTCCTATGAAAGAAGAATGAGAGGAGCGTCAGAAGCCATGGCTCTTTCCTGCTTCCAGAGTGGCATTTCATAATGAAGATGATGTTCCTGATCCTCATGGACAGAGGGAGCTAAGCTAGTCTTAAAGGTTGGAGGTGCCTAGGGGGTGCATATTAATAAGTCTGACCTTGTGAGGTTGCCATGGGCAATAAATGAGTTCATATTTGTAAAGCAGTAAGAACAGTGCTGGGTCTGTATGTATTCCTCTTACTATTTTTCTCTTAGTAATTTACAAGTTTAATCATAACATTTAAATGGTTGAGAGAGGAATGGTGTAAAACACAAAAATCATGACAATACCATATTGACTCATAATCCAAGTGCCATCTCCACTTTCGTAATAATAATTATAACAGCAAAGCCTTTAGAATTGACTGTGTCTTCAAATTAGGAAGCAAGTACTCATATCATGATAAGACTCTTTGCTAATGAATTTATCACAGGAGTTTTTAACCTTCGGTTTATGAACTGCCTGAAAATTTATGCAAATGTTTATTTAAAAGCATGCATTTGTATAATTTTCTAGGCTGAGCTTTCATCAGATTTCATAAGAGATGCATATCCCAAAAATAGACTAAGAAACATTAAGTTCTCCCAATTAAAACAAATTTTAGTTGCAAAAACTTATAAATTTAAGTGCATTTGCCATAATGCCAATTATTGGACAGGTGAAGAGACAGCCAATCATCAGACAGTCGCCACCCACTTTGGCCTAACTCTGCCCTGTGGCTCAGTCCACAGGTAATGAAACATACCAAATATGGTTTCTGCTTGCAAAGATGCCAGCACTCTGGCAAAAACAGTGGCGTGTTCAAGTTGGTAGTGCAGGGAGAGATTCCTAAGGGTGCTGTTTACAAAAATGTGGCCAGGAGGTTGCAGACTCCAAGAGGTAGCATGGTACTCTGGGGCTAGATACAAGATACAGGCCGGATACAGGAGAGGGGGTCATTAGGGAATCTAAAGACAGGACTGGTCGGAGAGGGTGACTTGACAGGACTGTAGCTTTCCTTTTGAAGGGGGGAATCAGCTATGTTGCAGTGATGCCACGGAGAAGGAGCTAGATTAATAGACTCAAACTTTCTTCTTTCTGCTTTGCAAAATTGTTTCTCATTGCCGAACCTACCCTGAAGTAAGGGGGCTCTCTAATGTGGTTCATATGGCCTCTGAGGAACAGGTCTGGGTGAAGGAGGGACAGTCAATCTGGAGGAGTAGATGGGTGATGTCTAGCTCAGAAATCTTGGCAGTGGAAGGGGATGGAGCTGAGTGGATCCCTTGACTTTCACCTGTGAGATCAGAGGTGCTGATGAGATGCATAAATCCTCATCTCAGTGGAGAGGAGTACGTATAGTGTTTCTACAGTTAGGAGGCTGAGAGTGTGAGCATTTCAGGGGATATGAACCTTACCCTATCTAAGAAGAAATAAATTATAATCCTGAGGTCCTGAAAACCGAGTAGTCATCTCAGTTTCCCCTGATATAGCACAGTGATGATTCCAGTTTGTGCGTTTAATAAATGCTTGTCACATTGAGTTGACTCCTATCACTTATTTTTTTAAACTTTTATTTTGAACTAATTATAGACTTAGAAGAAGTTTCAGAACAGGACAAAGAGAGCTGGTATACCCCACAATTTGTCAGAATAGTAAAAATAGACAAACATGGAGAATGTCTGACACATTGGAACCCCTTCTCACTACCGTCTATTGTCTGCATAACTGCAGGACACTTACTAACACTGACCCTGAAGTCAGACAAACTGAGGTTCAAACCCATATTTTTTTTTTACTGTTTACCCATGATGACCTTGGAGTTGTGGAGTAATACTTCTTGGTTTTGGGTTTCCTATTTTTTAAATAAGGATTGTTCTACCCCACTGAAATGTGAAGACTCAATGAGATGGTGCATGTGAAGTGTCTCCTGCAAAGCAAGTGCCCAGTGATTAATGCTTTCACTGGTAGGAGTCAAGTCAAAGGTAAAGACTGCATCATCCTTCTGCCTTTGCAGCATCTAGCAAGCTGCTGTTACAGCAAAGTGCTCAGTAAATTGTTGACAAATAGATGAATGTATGAGGGACTGGATCTTCAATGAGCCAGAGTCTTGAACCCCTGATCAGGCACCAGATCAGCTAAACCTGGCGTATTGAAGCTTGGATCCTCCAGGAGCCCTTCCTCCTGCAGCCCCATTCATCACCCCTGACTTCTGCATGCTGACACTGTGAGTGATGCATCACACAGCCTCTTATCATGTGCAGAAAGTCTGTTCTCTAGCCCCCCTTGCATGTAAATGTGATCAGGACCCCATTTGTCATGGGGACACAGCATTCTTCTGGTAAACTAGACTGCCTAATTGAACATGTATTCTGTCCACAGCATACTGAGAAGCTGTGGTGAGGCACTGGGCAGGCTGGATGACATTCAGGTGATAACTCCTGCATGTCACAGTATGACTGTCTCTGACACAGGTGTGCAGATTCAGGAGAGGGCAGTAGCCAGAAAGAGGTGGCAGCATGAACTTAACAGAGAGAGCCAGTCAAACTCTGTTTCATTGTGTCTATGTGAACTTGGAAATGTTACACCACCTCTATGACCTGGTTTCCTCCTCTGCCTCATGATATTAATAAGCTTCAGAGTGGTGCTGGGAAACACAGTGCTTGGTGGGTCCTCTGCAGTGGCACTGTAATAAGGTATCAGGCAGGTTTCTGTGTAACATACATACAACTGATTTTTTAGGAGACACTGAGGGTTTTGCAGATGGTCAGAATAGGTATTAAATAAACATTCCAGGAACCTTCCTTGAAGTCTTGACTGAATCAAAAGTTATAGTCTTAGGAAAGTTTACATGGAGCATAATGAAAGAACATCCAAGTTTTCCTTATTCATTTTAAAATAAATATTTATAGTTCCAAACTATGCCACTATATTGGGAGAAAGACCCAAATAGAACATTGTCAGATTTTTAGGGACTCACATTCTTCTAATGGCAAAGACAACATAAAAGAACTTAAGCACAAAGCATTGAGATGACTGCTTCAACAGAGAGAAGGCTGGAGAATGGAAGAGGCAGGAGGGCCCTAACTGAGTCTGATGGATCCCAGAAGTTTTCACAGGGGACAAGCAAAATGCCTATGCTTTTCCATGTGTAGATTCCATTGCTATCTGTTGCGTGTTTTCGAGCAGCTTATTAGACATTTGCAATTTTGTGTCTCAGTTCAAAGCAATGTTTGGAATCTGCATTTAACTGGCTTCTGAATGATAGTCTTATTTCTGAGCTTTTTAACTTCATGATTGGATTGGATTGAATTCATACCTTGGCCCTCTTTTATACCACCATCAGACAAACATATCAGGGTTTTCTTTCTGATGGTTAAAGAATGAAGATAATCGTTCCACAATCTTCATAAATTAGGGACAACTTGGCTATCATATTTTCATTGGTTCACAACCATTTTGTCCTTTAAAACTTGATCATCTGTGCCATCGCACTTAGTACACCAAAGGAGAGCTCTAAGGACAGATGGACTCTTTCCTGAGCAAAAAGCCACTTTTATCATTTCCACTTGGTTACTCATGAGACGGTATTTTCTCCTTTCAAATACAAATTTTTGCATTTTAACACAGAGTGAGTTTCCTTAAGGATTTTTCTTTTAGCACAATGATTCTCTCAGGTCATTTTTTGGTGCAACCAATTTCTTCTTTTTATATCCTTATTTGTTGCTTCTGCAGAATGTGCTCTACATTGATGCTTTTTTCTTAGATACAAGTCATGTGTATGTTGAACGTGATCTTCTGTATTGATCACTTTCTCTTTCACAATTGTTTTCTTCTTTTCTTGTATTCTAAGACCACTTGTCAAGACTGTAGTTTAGACTTAGAATGAAAATCCACAGCCCCTTGGAGGCAGCAGGCAAGCCTGAATAAGTCAACTTACTTCTAGCCTGATCTCTACTTCCATTGTGGTCTATACTTTTGCTTCTGCTTGAGAATGGCAGTGGTGTGAGATGAGACAGAACAGACAGGCTATGTCTGAATCATAAGGTATTCCTTTGGGTGATGGGTCATCATGCATAGCTTTTTGACTGATCATGATGCAGACAATTGTGAGTTTGAGGGAACTCACTGTAGCAGCCACATAAGGGAAAATGGATGGGAAGGAACGAAGCAGGTAGGAATGCTAGCACCATGAGGGGTCTAAAACTATCCTACAATTGACCACTATTTTTTCTGAACTGGCTGGCAGTTGGGGAATTAATGTAGACCCAAGTGGTGACATTTAAAATGTTGAACACTAAATAGATCACTGCAGCTATACTTTTGCGTGATTTAAAAGCAGGTGATACAACACCCCCAAAGTAATAAGCTTCTCTCTGAGATGAATTAGGATTCAGTGTGGCAATTACATTAAGGTTTCTGATAGATAGCTCACATGGAGAGCTGCAATTATGATACATATCGCTATTCTGCATGGCGGGCTCACATAACTCATCATGTTGGTTTGAAGTTTAGCAGGAGATAAAGAATGCAAAAGACTCCTTACTTTAAGAGGAAATGCTTTTCTCTGATTTCTGTGGTTTTATTCATAGCACTTAAATAATTAACTCCTTTTTCTATGTTGGAAGGTAAATAATAAGTAGATCTAAATGTACAATCTTTTTTATATCTTCAAGCTAATACAGGTAACTCCACTTGGATTTTATAAATCTCCTAAAAGTACTTTGTAAGCTAACATCATGTCCCTAGGCAAGAAAATAAAAGAAAATTATACTGCACTACAAAATTGTAGTGGAGAGAAGAGATAGAGTAGGAGTATATACATGGGCCACGGGCTTTTGTGGAGCCAATTCTGGCCCCAGCTCTAATATTCCTAGAGACAGGCAATTATTTAGTACATCCAAGGCTCAGTTTTCTACCTGACAGTGTATAAGGGTGTCTTGAGGATTAAGTGAGATGACATATAAATGTAGGACAAAATAGGTACTTGAAGGAAGTGAATTATTAAACAACTGCATGTTTCTTAAAGTTAAAATACATTGTGAATACATCCAAAACATTTCTCATAGGAGCAACTCAACTAATATCCACAGTTAGAAAAGGATTACTCCTTCATAATTACACCTATGTCCTTATGGAGACAGCAAAATCTATCCCTCCATCTACCTTAGTGATTTCCTAAGGTCTTTCTTTGAAAGGTATTTCCAATGTCTGTGGAAAATGTTTTCATCTTAAGGATTTTTAAATGGAAATGAGACGTGCTTTTAAAATATTTACTTCATGAAACAAGCATGACTTTGAAACTACACAGAAACCTGATTATTCAGAGGAATTATGGAGAAGATTCTGATCTATGCCCAAGCCTCTACTGTTTGTATTCAAAAGGTCACCATGTAGGGGAGCTTCAGAGAGAGCTGAAACTTGATAAACCAACAGCCAGGGACTAGGTGGAAACATTGCCTTGGATAATGTTTTGGGGAAGCCTGGTTTCTCCACTGTTCTTGAAGGCTGACTAATGAAGAATAGAGGAGGTGGACCTGCCTTCACTGCCAGATTTTAAGGAATTTACAGGCAGTGTTGCTGAGAAGCCAACTGTATTACACAATATGAAAAACCTGGAGAGACAATAATAAAGTATTCCTCAGAGCGTAGAAAATCTGGGCCATTCTCTCTGGATATGATAGTAGTGTCTGTCTTTCTTAATAAAGCAGCTACACACCCCTTGCAAGAAATAGGACGTGTCTGCTATACTTTGGACCTAGTGATAAGTATCGGAGGTTAGGTGAAATGTCTTCTCTTTCCATGCTCCTTGGGTTGTAGTTAGTGTCAAATGAGCAAATGACTTGAAATCATCCTCATCTTACCACTCATTGCTTGTGGGAGTTCCAGTGTATAATTTCACATCCTCTGAATCTCAGCTTCCCTGTTTATCAGTTTATGACATAATGGTAAGCACCGAAGAAACCCTTATCCACTCCTCTTTCCCAGGTCTTTCTTATATACTTCTACCCTGAACTAGATGGACATAAAATAAAACCTGACAATGGACTTGCAGAGCTCTGTGCTGCCTGAATCTGTCCATCTCTTGTTGGTGGACTCAGCTCTCTGGCAGGCATTAGATGAGGCAACTCTTTTCCGTAAGTCAAGACTATTCCCTAGCTCCCACCTCACCCAACTGTCTTCTTGAGAGAAGCAACCATTCATGGTTCTCGTACAGCCATCCAAGCAGGCTGGAGAGCTAAATTAAGATATTTTCTGTAAAATAATGTTTCCATAGAAACCCAGCCTGTGCCCAAGCTGAGAAAGCTTGGATTTTTAATAAGGTCTCTTTGGGCCAAGGAAGTTATCACCTGGGCATCAGCTCAGGAGAATATAACTTGACTCTTGCTAAGCATCTTCATTACAGATTTCTCCCAGTACAGTCAGAAGCCACTAGGCAATACAATGTGCAATACTAATCATCACTGTAGAGCAGGACTAGAGAAGGGAGTAGCTGTCACTTAGCACTAAAGATGCATGAGCTGTCATTCTACTAATCCATCAGGGAACATCATATTCATCAAAAGCTCCCAAATATATGCAGTGAGGAATATCCCAGAGTAGCTTGTAAAAAGAAGGTTGGATGATGAATAATGGAGAACACATAGCTTTTCTTATCCCAGGATGTGGTTCACTTTGCAAACAATGGTTTCCAGAATGGTTTAGGTGGTGTTTTCAAGAGGTTATTCACACTCTAGTCCAGAACAAGGCTTCGTAAAGGATCAGATACTTTGGGATATGCAGGGTATGCTAGTCATCTCTTGGGGTTACGAACTGCACACTTGCATATCAAAAGCTCTAAGATCTTAGCAAAAATAGTTGCTTAATTTTGTTTCATCTAGTGCTTCCCAAACTTAGTGATTCTGGAACCTTCTTTATGTCCCTAATATAACCTTAGCCTTCTATTATGGGTCACACTTTGAGAAACCCTGGCAAGTTTCCATCACATTTTCCTCCCTTGTAACCATCCTCAAAAGTAGGATCTGGAGCTGAATGGAGAAGGAGGTCCAACATGGCACTGCTGCTGTGTTTGTATTCTCACAGTCTCCATAAACAAACTAAACTGAATAGGAGAAATTCATGAGTACTTAAACTTCTAGGAATATCAAGGAAATGCAACTGAAGGGTGAAATAAGAGCAGGTATGGGGAGACTTATGAACGCCTGTGGCACTTGCCTTATGATCCCCTAAGAGCAGAACCATAACAGAACATACACATAGAACAATCACATTTGTCTCTTTTGATAAATGGAAATGTTAATCTTGTGGAATTAACATGACACTGAAATTTGTGTATATGGCTCAACCATTGTTTTGCAGAGTACCTTTGTTCTGTGGGGCCCTTCTTGTTTGGGTTGTTTCCATTTTAGGAAACTGATTAAACTCTAGTTTGGCTTCTTCATCTGTAAAACACCATGCCTCTTAATTTTCCTGCAGAATTGTGAAACTTTGGTGGGAAAACTTAAAGAACCACCTGAACACAGTCTTAGCAAGAAGCAATGAATGGTAGCTGTTCTTACTCTGAGTTTTAAAAAGTGAATGGATGGATGGCGCAGCATAACTGAGTTTGACTTTGGGTAGGGACTGTGAAGAATGGGTGGCAGAAATATGGCAGATCACTGAAGAGATAGCTTTAATGAGTTTGTAATTGAAATGGCTAAGAATGTAGGAAAGTTGATATTCTGTTTATGTTTATCATAATCAGTCTGCTGCCTTGAGATTATATTGGCAGTTGAAGATATATTTATTCATTTCTTGTTTATTAACAATCAGTATGTGCCAAGACCTGGGCTTGCTGCTGGGGAGATGTTGATTGGTTATGAATAGAGAACTATTGACAACATGCTTTCTGTAATTAAGAGTCAAGACAATCTCATCTTCCTCCTGTCCCACTCTCAGCAAGGTTGGAGAGCCCAGTGTTGTGAAATCACTAAGCAAGGAGCTGAGAACCTTTGTAAATGTTAAATTACAAGAGTTTCACATGTAGCATGTTTGTTTGGGTATATTATCTATAGTATCTTGGTTCTGTTTCATCACATATTTTTTTTCCTATAAGGTTCTTAAGATCCCCAGCCTCCCAACTTGTATCATTCTTTTACATCCTTCTGAGCATAGCTCATGGTCACTTCCTCCACAAAGCCCTCTGGACCATTGACTTGATTAGGCACCTCTCCTCTGCAGCCCATAGTTATTGCTCTGTGCTTCCTTCCCTGTAGTTCAGCACCCAACACTCAATGTCCTCTGGTTGTGGATGTCTTCCTCCTAGACCTTAAGCTCTTGATATCAGAGAGTGCCTAGTTCAGGATTTGTAGTGTTAGGGATAGCAATGATCTTATTTCAGTGTATATGGCATAACATACTTACCAACCACAAAAAAGCAGTAATAGTGTTATAATGACTCTGCTAATATTGACATAATGCTTTGTAGTTTATGAAGCACTCCCTTCAGCCTTTTCCTCACCAAGCTCCATGAGGCAGATGATAGCAGATCAGACACTGCTTCCCTACTCCTCTGTCTTTTAGGTGAGGAAGTAGTGTTGGAAAGATTGTGTGAGTTTGCAGAGTAAGCGATGTCGAGGTTGGAATTCAACCCAGGTCTGTATGATTCATTTTATTTTTTTGCCTTCTGTATTAAAATAGGCCTTTGTTGGCTTGCTTACTTGTTTAAAGATATTTCAAAGAAGGAGGGGCACACAAAAAATATACAACATACACATATAACACAAACAGAATCTCAGCAGCCAGTGCAGCAAGACTGGGGCTCTTTAAAAAGGAATCCCCTACTCGGGACCATGCCTTTCTCTAAATCTTTTACCCTTGCCTAATTTTCTAAGACCTGACATCTGTCCATAGGGACAAACATCTAATTATCCAATAGGGTTTAGGCTGAAAGTACTACAAATATGCAAAATGTCAGATAGCAGATTTCTCCCATGACCCATGTGCTTGAAAGGACAGTGAATCTTGCAAAATGATACAGCACAAATCAGAAAACAAAACAAGCTTTTTAAAAAAAATCCCATCGAATTACTTTCCACAGATCCCTGTTGGTGCTTATCTACCTGTCTCAGTTTTACCAGGGCCAACAAAGTGGGGACCCCAGTTAGCTACCAGGCCAGTACGGGCTCAAACTCCACATGAGGCAGATACACACTTGGGGTGCCCTGAGGTAGCACATCAAGGGAGGAGCATTGAGTCAGGGTGAATGGAAACCTATTTGGAACCTCAAATCTGAAGGACAAATTCATCAAGAAATGGCAGGCATGGAGGTGGGCAGGCACTGAAAACACATGTAACTCCTTCTGAGTGGATTTCTCTTTGAGCCATTTTTCATTCCTTGGCTGCCCTCTCCTCCTACCCAGTTCAGTAAGGCATCTGAGACCCTCTGCTCCTGGTTGAGCCAGGTCTTGTAGAAAGATGTGGGGAAAATACATTATCGGAAATAATAGATCTGCCACTTTCTGGCTTTGAGATAGTTTGTTGTGATAACTCCAATTTAAACTTCATTTTAAGAGGCTATGCTGGCATTTTCTTTTGTCCTCTCTTTCCAAAATATGTGATGTGGTGTGGAGAGAGAGCACTGTAGTTAGGAAAAAAAAAAAAAAAAAAAGACCCAGATCCTATGCCAGCTCCATCAGTTTGATAAAGAGCCAATTAAGTAATTAAGTACTTGTCTGCACCTGGGCTTTCTTTGGTACTATGTGAGTAGTCTCACCTCCAAGACAGTGTGGTTACTGAGGATAAAAGTGATATGAAGCCTTAGCCACATAGTGGGTGCCCAGTACATGGTATATGGCAGCTTTTTATGCAGATAGAAGAGAAACCATGAAACAAACAAACAAAAAGGACAAAGAGAGATCATGGTGCAGTAAAGGGAACTTGAATTTTAGAAGACTAGAGCCAAAGATCAGGCCTCAGTTCAGTTCTGGGACTCTCTATACCTCAGGCAAGCTACTGAGCAGCTGTTAGCATCACAGGAAGTGATAATCCACAAAATTCAAGTCACCACATTTGCCTTTCTTTCTGTAAGAGTTCCTGTGATGTCTAGGTGATGTACATGTCATGAACTAGTTTTCTATGTCTCCAGTGAGAAAAGCTGGGCCTGTGTTCTGAGAAGCGGAAACAAAGATGGGTTGGTGCCACCCCTGTCTGCCTGTGGGTCCCAGCACTGCTGGCGTATCTACCTGCTTCACTAGTTCACGGTGCTGGCCTGTGAATCACCCAGGGAGCTTTAAGAACTATTCATGCCTGGGTCTCATTCCCTCCAAGGAGATGTTGATGTGATTTGTCTAGGGTGCAGCCTAGTTATCTGGATATTTCAAAGCTCCCCAGGTAGTTCTAATGTGCATCCAGGGTTGAAATGGTTTAGAAGACAGCAGATCTAAAAGAATATATGTAGCATCCCACATTTAACTAGCTCTGACTCTATCAGTGTGCACTGAATGCTTGCTTTTAAGGTTAGTTCATTACTCTATGTAATAGCAACCACTCAACTTCTTATTGGGCTAGATTGAATCAGACATGCTCTTGGCTCGTGTTTAAGTCAATAGAACCACTTTCTACCCTTTCATCCAATGACTTGTCCCAATTGATAATGATTATGTGATGACTGTCTGGCCACTGACCACATTGTTATTTAGCTCTGTCTGAACCCAGTGCAGATGAGAGTTATTCCTTCATCTCAGGCAAGGAAGAGAAAGGGCACTGGCATCTCCTGGGAGCTTACAGGAGTTCTCAAATTTTAGATGCAATTAATAGGGGGCTTGTTAAGATACAGGGGTTTCTGGGGATGATCAATCCCCATGATTTTTGATTCAGTGAGTGAGATAAACTGAGAATCTGCATCTCTA
>RJWM01039358.1:0-16169 GCA_004363535.1 Dasyprocta punctata
TAGGGAAATGTCATTATGGTGAGGATTTTGTGTTTTATTCTAATTGCTATGGGAATTCATTGATGGTATTAAACTAGGGGAGGAACTCAATGATAAAAAATGAGATTCTAAAGTCTAGAAACTGAAGCTTAGTATTGCTTTAAAAGTCAAGGCTGAGCTGTAATTTTGAATGACAATGCAACTGTTTCACACATCTTCTCTTCCATATCCCCTTTTCCCTCTAGAGGTCCTGTGATTTGACTTAATGATTGTGTTATGGGAAGAAGTAAGCTGCACGGAACCCTGCTGGCCTTGTAGTTCTCCTGCATATGTCAGTCCAATACCATGCCAAGTTGCAATTGAAATAAACAACCTGTATCAGTTCAATCATTGGAGCCTTTTCTTCTTACTAGGGGGGAGTGAATATCAAGTGGTTTTGATGAATTGCAGGAGTTACTCACTAACTGGCAACTGTGACTATGTGGAAACTCAGACAGACCCACAAGATGACAGTCCCTTGGGCAGGCCTGCCTGGAATCACAGACCGTGGATTCTCCTGCTGCCTGTGTTCCTTGGCAATAGTACATGCTCTCAAGTTTATTGGCAGGACCGTGTGGCCATCTGTCCTAGAGCAACGGGTTTCTATGATATCCTGTTATTCAGTTAAAGCTGTGCAAGAAAAAAGGAAAAAGACAAAATGCTTTAACATTCTTTATCTGAAAAAAAATGATACCTGGGTGAACTTCATGCAGAGTGTATCACTCTGAGATTGCCTGGAAGCAGCAGTCTGAAAAGTTAAATTCAGACTTCAAGTTCAGAACATCTGATTTGCGGCTGCTGTTTCCATGGTTATTTAACTTCCATTGATTCAGCAAACCACTAAGCTACTATAAACCTCTATTTGAAAGATATTTGAATATCTATCTCATTTGAGATGTGATTCTTTTCACCAGTGCTGTATAATTCTAGAAAAACAGAAATATTTATCTATGATTATGTAATTTTGAAATTTTAAACTTTTCCTTTTAAATCTCTGTATACGGAATCTCTGGAAAGTAGCTGTATACTTTAATACCACAAGGCTACAAATAAATATTTTATCCCAATATTCTTCTTTCTAAGATGGGTAAGGGGCAGGCATGGTTACTCAACCCCTTTCTGCAGGTGTTAAACCTGATGTGCAGAGAGGTTTGTTGAAAGATGTACAAAAGGCATTAGAAGAGGTGCTTAAAAGATCACTGCCTTCATGTCAGTAAAATATCTTTTAGCATCTACCGTGTGCTTACTAAAAATATTCTGTGGGAGGCTTTGGTCCTTCCCTACACGGATCATAGGTTCTTGGAGAGATATGTATGAAATTAAGTTTGCTAAAGTTTAAACTGACAAATGCAGTATTAGAGGAGTAAGCTAATGGATGATAGAAAAATAAAACACATTGCAAAACTAGATTTTACTTTATGTATGTTGAGAAACACTTCATAGGTTTTTAAACAGAAAACAATCATATCTGTGTTCTAGAAAGATCAATTTTGAATCATTGTAGGATATATAATATATTGGAATATATAATGTATTGGAGGAAGGTGGAGCTGGATGTATAAAGACAAAATTACCTGGTTAAATCAACCAAATCAGAGATAAAGCGAGGCCCGGCTCCTAGGGCTCTGGAACCTGAGCCAGTTGTTTGCATATTTTCTATCTCATATACATGTTCAAATTCAAATTGTATTGGCATTGATTGGGAAGTGATCCTTACATTAACCAGTTTTCATTAAATAGACCATCAGTTGACTGTCTGAAAAAATAAAATAAAATAAAATAAGATTGTGGCCTGAACTGAAATTTATACAGATCTATCTGTGTATCTATGCATAGATCATTGATTTAATATTAAAAAAATCCATACTTTTGGAGATTATCTACATACACACAAATATATGACTTTCATATATGTGAAATATGTATATGCATATAAAAACTGAGTATGTGAAAATTTGTGTATGGGAAAAACCCCATCCAAAAAGAAAAATTTTACAAACTTATCATTGTAGTCATCCTCATCACTAACATCATTTACCTAGGGCCTCCAATAACTAAGTCAAGAAACAAATGACAAATGCAGAAAAAAATCATTTAAAAAATCTTTCTTAGTTTTGATATTTATGATATCAATTTTATAATGACAAAGCTAATAATTCAAAAAGAAAGAATTGGCAAAAACCCCAGGAAAATATGGTCCACAGAAAGCAAGTGTAAATGGTAAAAATGTCTAAGAAGATGCTCAACCTCATTCAGAATATGAGAAATATAAACCACAGTTTACCGACGTGTCAAGTCGTAAACCGATCTGCTAGCGCATGTATCACTGCTGGCAAGGGGCAGGGCGGGAGGAAATGGAAACCCCTGGATGTGTGGATAGGAATATAAACTGTCGCCATCTCCGGAGAAGTGCAGTTCAACGACAGCTCTCAAGGTGACGAACACGTGATAGCATTCTCTTTGAACGGGTAGTTGACCTTTAAGAATTTATATAAAGGTATGCATATCTCTGCTATCATTAAAACCAGTACTAGTTGCATGAGAAAGTGAAGTGTTTGAGTCCCGGGCTCTTGTGAGAAGGATCCACGCGTCACCCCACCACGCTGCGGGAGGACCCTTGCTCTCCCTAGGCGACCCTCTCCAGGATAAGTTAGAGCTCCTCCCTTGGGGTTCTCGCGGTACTTCACGCGCCGCAGAGCCCCCGCAACACCACCACTATCGTGCGATTTTGTACATTTCAAATGTGATTCATGGGTTACAAAGAGATTAAGTGATGCCACCCAGCCTGAAAGACTGATATCAGTCCAATAAAAAGGCCAATGTCAGCCCAGAAAAATGTGAACGCTCTGAGGAGCTTTCATGAATTATTACTACTTTATTTCTTATGGGAAAAACTCGACAGTACCGATTGGTTTCGGCCCTCTCCATGAGTTAAGGAACAAGGAACCATGAGTGCTCATGCATCGTATATATGTATACTGAGCTTTTTTTTTTTTGTAAAGTAGCAAATTATTAAAGAATATCTAAGTATCCTTCAAAAGGGACTGATTAGTTATAGATTATCCCACAATGCAACTATAAGAAGAAATAAAAGAGTGGGTGGACAGATGACAAAGATCTCCATGTTAATTATGAAAAACATTAAATGCAAACAGGTGGATTTGTATCCTGGTATTATATAATATGGGACAAAAAAGAGTAAGTGTGTGCATGCCCATTGTTATGGATTAAAAACTGGTGGTCAACTTAGCACCAGCTGAATTACATCAGCATGGCGTTGAGTACAGATGGTGCACCTGAGGAAAGTTACCAGCATAAATAGAGACGTGGAGAAGAAGAGCGAGGCATTGTGGGTTCTTTCAAGGGTTGCTGTTTCCAGCTGATGGTTCTCCTGGAGGAGCTCATCATGCTGGTTTCCTCAATACGGATTCGGCCATTATCATGGGGGGAACTCGGGACCTCATCGATGATAGTGGCTGTGGTTCACCTTGGGGGAGCTCTGCTCCTTACATTGAGCATCGCTTCCTGGCTCTGGAGGGAAAGCTGTGTGCTGGAGAAGCTTGTCATGCTGGGCTTCCTGACCTGTATTCAACTGTTCTCCTTGTTGGAGGAGCACGGGACCTCATTGCAGCTGAGGATGGCTGTGGTACTCTTCAGGGCAGCCCCGTTCCTTATTTTGAGCGTGACTTCTCGACTCCAGTGTAGAACCCTCAACCCACTGCACAGCTCCTTCACCACGCTGGCATAGACTTTATCGTTTTCACCGCTGATCTTTGGCCTTCCCAGCACAGAACTGTGAAGTAGACTGGCGTGGGTCCTTATTGTGGGCTCTTAGATTTCCAGTTGGATTTGTGGGAGGCATTGTCCTGCATTTTGGGTCTCTAGCTGGACTCATGCAGGACATTGCTGTGAGACCCAGGCCCTTGTTTGAATATCCTGGGTCTTTAGTGTTGTGGACAGATTTTTCTGCACTTTCTTGTTTTTAACTCTGGGTGACTATTATAAACAATATTACAAATTCTGTGTCCTGTACACAGTTGTTCTCCCTGTAACCCCTGACTACAACACCCATGTATATTCAGAGTTAATTCTCTATATATTATTTATCTAGCTATCATTTTTCTATCTTCAGTACCTCTAGAATAATATGAAATACAATGATAAAATTTATTCAATCCAAATAGGAGGAGGTAATTTTCACTGTGTACTTTTACTTTTGTACTATTTTGGATTTTTGTACCATGTGAATACATTATCTATAGAAAAATATTAAAGGAAAATCATAGAAAACCATCAAAAGTCCAAGGCAATCTACATCATGGAAATATAAACTGTCAAATTCAGGTTTTCTCCCTTATCTAATTTCTTATTTAATCTGTGTTATCATTCCTTTCCACAAATTGGAAAATTGCATTGTAAACATAAGTAACTTTTCCAACGTCCCTAGCTTGGAAGTAGAAATTAGATCTGGTTTCACATTTCATTGATTTAATCCTTTCTTCAGTTCTATTTCCAATTCTTTGTTTGTTTCAACAAAGTTTTATTTTTTGTCATTTTTAAAAAATATTATGAGTGCTGCTGAGATGTGTTGGGGCCTATTTCTATCCTGGACAGAACATCTGCTTTTGTTCTTCCCTTTTAGAGTTTTAGCAAGTTCAGGAGTGAGGTTGACTCTAAAGATACCTTGAAACACAGAGATGAGAGGGAAAGTCAAACACAGGTAACTTCCCCAAAGTTAGACTTCAGATTGACACCCAGCTGGCAATTCTACCACATGGCGACTCGGAAATACAGTAACTCATTCCCCCTGGGTGGAGAGGTCACGTTATTACAGGACACACGGAGGTGCGAGTGGCAGTAAAATACTCGAAGGACACCAGAAAAGCTGCTTTTGTCTAGGCACCCTGTGGATATTATTAAGTTCTATCTTACTTTCAAGGAGAAAATCATGCCTGGTAATTATGTATCTCTTGCTTGTCAGTTCCTAAGAGACTCTCTGACTGATAGGGTGCCAATTATATTGACAGATTCTGCTCCTTGAATTCCACAGAGGCATGGCTTAGCCTTGGCCTCTCTCACCTGCTAAGAGCAGATCATTAGACCAGGCGGAGAGACATCATCAGGAAAAGTACACAGCCAACAAGGCAGACAGGCCAAGTTTTCTTTTAATCATAGTCCTTCTTCCAACTGAGCAAGTTCCACAGATGAGACTCATGTAGACCAAGAAGTCTCAGAAGCACAAAGGTGAAAGAACACAAAGAAAGACCAAGGAAGGTTCCATGCTGGCCTCATTGAAATGAGTTTGGCTCAGAGGCACGTCTCCAATTCATGGCTTGGTCTTGTTGTTTGATTTTACAATATAAGACTTCTTTTCTAGTAGGGTTAATTAAAGTCTGGGTTTAAGTATGAAAAGAGCTAAGGATTTGATTCAGGTCTTGTCCCTTGTAATTAGAGGCACTTATGATATTGACTTGGCTAAACAGCTGTGCCAAAATTAAAATAGCTACAAGAGGTTATTTTCTTCTTTCCATAAGCAAATTAAATTTTAAAGTTAATATCCAGTGTTATAGAGAGCTAAGTTAGATAGACATATTCTAGTAGTCAGACAGGGGTAGGCACTAGAGAGTGTCAGTGCAAAAGATGAAAATACATCACAACTGAGGTAGGAGGTGTGTCTTTTGGAGGCTGAACCTCAAAATAAAGGTGGAATGACTAGCCCTATGTACCTATCCAGGGGGTAAGTTAATTGGCATCATCTGGTTCAATAAGGTCTAGGTAGACATTAGTCACCCTAGACATCAGTGGGTGACCAAGACCCCCTGATCCATCCCTTCCTAAAGAAAGTCTTTGTTCTTTCCATGTACACTTGCTAGGGCACCTGCCTCCCCATTGAATTAATATTACCTAAGAGGGTATAATTGTAATTTATTAGTTGATCATAGTTTTGACCTGTGTTGTGCCCTTCTTGTGCTTTTGTTCTATAAGTTTCCTTTGAGAAGTGGGCTCATGCACAACCCATTTTAAGTACCCTCCTATTTCTCAGGAACTGTCTCTCTCAATAAATAATACCTGCTCTTAACCTTCATTGTTCCTTAGTATACATTCTTTGGTTTGGGGGAACACAAACTTGGGGTAACTGTCTCTAGAAGGTTGGGAGTTACATATTTCACCTATATCATTAGCAAGGAGTAAATGGCCAATATTTTACCTGTGAGTGGGTTGCACAATCTTCCCATAGAGAAAAAAAACCACATCATTTCAGGTATTGCTAAAATGTTCAGACATGTTCAGTCAACAATTTCGCATTAGGCTATTTTTCTTAAATACATATTTAGACAGAAATATAAAGACACATGTATAAAGATGTTCATAACATTGCTATTTATAATTAAAACTATGTGTCCTGTAATGTTAAAAAGAGAATTGGACAAATAAACATTGAACTTAAAACTATGATGTTAATAAATATTCATCAATATAAGAAGATGTTTACATATCATGTAAGAAAGACATTTACAATCATATTTGTAGTGTGATTCTAGTTTTTGCATATGTGATATGCATGATAAAGGTACAATGTAAGATTATAAAAAAGATGCACTCAGCACTTTTTTGTGTGAAAAGATTAAAAATGTTGCTTTCATTTTGTACTTTGTCGCATTTTCTCATTTTTCCACTCTGAACATTGTAAGATTAAAAACAAGAGAAAAATCTGTTAATTGATCTACCACTGAAAGTACTGTGCATAAATTTTAGATTGAAATGATAATAAAATAGATAATATATGCTCTACATAATAAGACTAGTATGCTTGTATTTTGTATATAGTAGCTTGGGTAGAGAGTGACAACCAGTTTGGTTTACCAGTAGAATAGTTTATAAGTAAGTGACTAGTAGAGTGACAGATTTGGTCAATATATGGAGACTGAATCTTAATAGGCCTGTGCTGTGTCCAAGGCCCTTCAACTATTCATGGAGATTGTTTGTTTGTTTTGCATCAGTCTCATTATGCTGCCATGTTGGCCTCAGACTCCCAGGACTTGAGACATTCTTTGATCTCAGGGAGGACACAGTATGTAACATTCTGCTGGATAGACATCTATTTTTAAATGTCTTGATTAATCATTAGAAATTTGTTAGTAGCAATTACTCATTACTTTCTATGGTTCTTTTTTTGTTGTTGTTGTTTCGTTTTGTTTTGTTTTATTTGTACCAGGGATCAAACTCAAGATCTTGCACTTCCAAGGCAGGTGCTTGTGGCACTGAGCTAAATCCCAGGCCCTCATTACTTTCCATGTCTAAGATACTATTTTCTTCTTTCACAAAGCTGAATCCACAAATTGGAATTAGTATAGTTCTGGGTGTGGGTGGCATCAGTCAATAGGTTTATATCCTGAATGGAATATAAAGGGAGAGAGGGGAAGCAGGCTGCTGCTCCTGCTGCTGCTTTGCTCCCTTGCCTGACTTGTCACGAACTGTTTCTCCTCATGATGCCCCTCTGCCATATCACCCTGCTTTGAGTCAACTGACTTTGGAATGAAATTTCTACAAACTATAAACCAGAATAAACCTGCACTCCTTAATTTGTGGGTGTTGGGTAGTTTAGCTTAGCAACAAGAAAAGTAAATATATTGGGTGATATACTATGTACCCCCAAGTCCTCATATACTTTTGATGGGGCTGAGTCTAGTGCTGAGATTGGTGATGTGAGTGCGGCACCTGGCCAGGGGAGGAGCTGAGATATAGTGTAAAGGAGGCGGATCTTCTTCTTGCTCACTTCTGCCTCTCTCTCTCACTTGCCAGCGCGCCTTGCGGTTGTGGTTGTGGCTGCCATGAACAGCAGCCCCACCACACCATGCTGCCTTGGAGTCAACTAAGTATGGACTGAAACTCCTGAGAAACTGTAAGAAATAAACCTTTCCTTCCCTAATTTTGGGCGTCAGGTATTTTGTCTCAGCAACAAGTGAAAAGTAACCAAGACAGTAACTAAGGTACTGATGGACATTCAGAATTACATGAAAAAAGGACACAAGCTTACTTGTAGAGAAGAAAGCAAAGAAGGTCACAAATTTAGATCACAGGAAGCATACGTTTCTTTAAGAAAAGCATAGGTTTTCATCACTGCAGTAGTATTAGGCCAAAGGAAGTCATACATGTACTAGTTATGAGTGCAGTATACTAGTTAAGCACTTATTTTCTAGAATCAGAATGTCTAGCTCTAGATTCTATTTTACCACTTACTAGGTATCTGAGTAGAAACACATTACATACAATTTTGGTTCCTTTATTTACTTATCTGTTAAATAAAAAGTATTATAGAACCTGTTCCATAGGGATGTTGTAAAAATTAAATTAAGCAATGCGAAGTGCTTACAATAGCTGATTCATTGTTTCACAATAAGTTGAAGAGCTTTTTCACCTATGGCCTTGCCAACATAGAACAAGATTCTATGTTGTGGTTGGTTTTGATCTATGGCAGTTTGTAAATCTGAAAGAACAGAGCTAGAACCAATGTCTCTGTGAGTTTTGTTGTGGTTGATTTGTTTTCTTGTTTCTTATCTGTGCTCAGAAAATCTATATGATCTGTACAGTGGAATTTAAATCAATCCAAATTTATTTCACAATTTAACTAAGGTTTTAATTCCTATAAAACATATTTTATACTTTAAGTATATAAGCACAATTTTCAATTACAAAGTAGCTTGTAAATTTAATAGCTAGATTGTTTTATCCATAAATTACATTTTTTACTACAAGAAAAAATAGGGACATAATCTCCTAGCTAAGGTTAGGTAGTTGGTGTAGTGTAATCATGTAAGACTAGTCTCACTCTATTTGTTTATAGGGTACAGATATGGACAATGAAGTATAAATAGCAAATATGAATTTTCTATCCTTTCTCCTTTAAATTTTGGCTGGGAATACACCAGTTCCAATTAACTTCCAATTAATTTAATTTCATTTCTTCATCTAAAGTTAAAGATATTAACATTGGTGAATTCTTCCGTACACATTCCATTTATAAAATACAGACATTGAACTATTCTTTCAGGCCATTCTAGGTTTTATATGTCACATCTACAAGTACATGGCCAGAAGTAAGTGTGCCTGTGTGTGCAAGTGCTTTCTGGGGGATAATTTTATTAATAAAATGGTTTGTATATTATCTTGTGACTCCAAATGATTATGAAGATCATTTAGCCCACTACAGTATAATGGAATATTTTGGTAGTGAACATGTAATTTACCCTTTTTCCTACATGCCTGGCACATTTCAAAGCTCAAGATAAACCTAATATTGAACCTCAAACTTCTAGAAAAAGAAGAACAAGCAAAGCCCAAGGGCCATACAAGGGAGGAAATTATAAGTATCAGATCAGAAATTAATGTAATGGAGAACAAGAAAACAATACAAAGCATCAATGAATCAAAGAGTTGGTTCTTTCAAAGCCAACTTTCTCAATAAAAGGGAAAAAAACCACTCAAATTCATGCAAGTAAGAATGCAAAGGGTGAAACCACAGTAGATCCTGCAGAAATCTAGGTCATCAATATCTACTTTGAGAAAATATACTCTAATAAGATGGAAGACACAGAAGAAATGAACAGATTCCTAGATACATATAAATTACCAAAGTTGAATCAAGAAGATACAAAAATTTGAAATAACCCAGTATCAGTCAATGAAATTGAAAATGTAACTAAAAACTAACCAACAAAGAAAATCTCAGGTTCTGATGAACACACTGCTGAATTCTACAAGAAATTTAGAGAAGATCTAACGCCGTCACTCCTCAAACTCTTTGGTGAAACTAAAATGAAAGGAATACTCCCAACGTCATTATTTTGAAGCAAGTATTACCCTGATAACAAATCCAGAGACCATACAAAAAAAGAGAACTACAGGCCAATCTCTCTAATGAACATAGATACAAAAATCCTCAATAAGATTGAGAATTCTGGCAAACAGAATGCAGCAAATCATCAAGAAGATTATACACCACGATTCAGTAGTGTTCATTCCAGAGATGCAAGGTTGGTTCACCATATGCAAATCAACAAATGCAATACACCATATCAATAGACTGACATATAAAAATCACGTGATCACCTCAATAGATGCAGAAAAAGCATTTGATAAAGTCCAAAACCCATTCGTGATAAAAAGTAATCATACAGAAAGTTAGAAAGGATGATCTTCATCTCAGTCCAATAAAAGCCATCTATGACAAATCAACAGCTAACATCATACTAAATAGACAAAAAAGGCTCTCACTTTAAATCAGGAACAAGGCAAGGATGTCCACCATCACCACTCTTATTCAATATAATTCTGGAAACATGAACCAGAGCAATTGGACAAGAGAAAGAAATAAAAGGAATAAAGATAGAAAAGGAAGAAGCTTAAATTATTATTTGCAGATAGCATGATACTCTACATAGAAGACCTCAAAAACTTCAGCAAAAGACATGTCAAGCTAATAACCAAATCCATTTACTTAGGAGAATACAAAGTCAACACTCAAAAATCAGAAACATTCCTGTATACAAATAACAAATTTACTGAGAAAGAAATAAGGTAAACAAATCTTTTCACAATAGCTTCAAAAAATGAAATACTTAGGAATCAACCTAACAAAGGAAGCAAAAGATCTTTACATTGAAAACCATAGTACTCTGAAAAAAGAGATTGAAGAGTGTCTTAGTTACCTTTCTTTCATTGTTGAGAAATACTCAACACTTGGGTTAATGGAGGAAAGATTTATTTAGCTCACAGTTTGTGAAAGTTTCAGTGTGAAATTGATTGACTCCAAGGCAAAGTGACATGGAAGAGGGGCGATTGTTCATGGTCATGGCAGACATCAAAAACAAGAAAGGGAAAGGGAAACAAGCCTATTTCTGCCACCTTTTATTTTATTCAGACTGCTGGGATGAGGTTGGCACCAATCCAAACAGTGGACTGATCCAGTAATTACCCACCTTTAATCCTAGCATTGAACCATGAATCAATTGCAAACTCTAGATACAGACATCTCTGAAAAAGTCCCATATAAAAGTGTATGAGACTTGGTGGGGACATCTAGACATAAGCCATACTGAAGCGGTGTCTTAGTTACTTTTCACTTGTTGCTGAGACAAAATACCTGACATCCAAAATTAAGGAAGGAAAGGCTTATTCTTACAGTTTCTCAGGAGTTTCAGTCCATTAGTTGGCTCCAAGTCAGCACAGTGTGGAGAAGCTGCCATTCATGATGGCTGCAAGCCACAAGGCACACTGGCTAGAGAGAGAGGTGGAAGCAGAAGACCCACCTTCCCTTACACTGTATGTCGGCTCCACCCCTGGGCAGGTACAGCAAACCGAACACAAGCAAGTGCCAGACTTAGCCCCATCAAAAGTGTGTGAGGACTTGGGGATACATAGTATACTCAATACATTCCACCCCTGGACCCCCAAGGACTCATGTACATTCTTATTACAAAAGACATTTAGTTCATCTCTAAGAGTTGCCAAAGTCCTAACAGTTTCAGCATTGCTGAAAAGTCCAAGTCTCAAATCTCCTTTGAGATCTACGGCAAACTCTTATCTGTAACCCCCTGTACAAATGAAAATGAGGTTAAGCACTTCCAACATATAAAGGCACAAGATAAACATTACCATTCCAAAAGTTACAAACAGGGGAATACAAAGCATTATAACCAAAGCAAGTTCAAAATTCAGCAGGGCAAACATTAAGTCCTGGAGTTCTATGCTTAGCATCTGAAGCAATCTGGTTGCAAGCTCCAAAAGGCTTAAGTGAGTCCTCCCCTGCGGCACTTTCAGGGGTCTTAACTGCCATAGCTTTCCTTGGATGATCCATGTTCCTTTGCTTCACCCTTACATCTTTACACATTGCTCTCTGCAGGCGGGGTGGAAGCTGCCTTAGCCGCCTCTTGTACTTAAAACCAGCAGCACATGGATGCCGCCAAGGTCTGCTTCCAGCTGGAGCTGTAGCCAGGCTTTCCTCTCTCTTGGCTGTAGGGGTCGACTGCCTGGATCACTGAGCTCTCTGAACCTGATTGTGAGGAACAGTTTCTTTATGCTGCCACCATTCTGGAATCTGGCGTGATTGCCTCCATTTTGGGACCTCCTGTGGCCTCTCTTGCCACTCTGGAATGTGGTGCTCTGTGGCCTTTTTCTCTGAGCAAATTCTTTCACCTTTGTCGGCTTCAGGCTGCAAAAGGTGGAGGCCCGCTGCTTCCTGGGATGCCCCCAGGCCATCTTTTTTATTCCTTTGTTCCTTCTCAGCAGTCAAGTTCTCAGCTCCATCTTTAAAGTCCACAGCTTCCTGGTTAAAGTCACAAGGTTTTGAATCACCATGCCGGGCTCCGTGCTTTTTATTCCCAACATAAATCTGGCTAAATACCCCTAATAATAGCCAGGCCACCACTTCAACAGTCCGCTGCCTTGAGATTTCCTCTGCCAGATTAATTAGCTCTTTGCCCTTAATCTTAGTCTCAGGCAAAGTCTCTGGACATGGGCAGAATGCAGACAAGCTTTCTGCTAAGCCATAACACACATCGTGTGGAGTTCAACAGCCAATGCGATCCTTCTTCCCAGCAGAAACCTCCCAAGCCTGGTCTTTACTGGCAGGCATTCTATCAGCCTTCTGGTCTCTGGGGCTCTGACCACAATCTCCCATACAGAACAACCTAAGTTGTTCCAGCTCTATGTGTATAGGCAACATCTCCGTACCTTTCCAAACTTTCCCTGCAAACCATTTCCAAAGGCTCTCGAACCACATGGTCAGGAATAGTCACAGCAACGACCCCACTCCTCTGGTACCAAATTCTGTCTTAGTTTCTTTTCAATTGTTGCTGAGACAAAATACCTAACGCCCAAAATTAGGGAAGGAAAGGTTTATTCTTACAGTTTCTTGGGAGTTTTAGTCCTTACCTAGCTGGCTCCAAGGCAGTGTGGTGTGGCAGGGCTGCCGCTCATGGCAGCTACAAGCAGCAAGGTGTGATGATGAGAGAGAAAGAGGGTGGAAGGGTGGAAGCATGGAAGAGGAAAACCTGCCTCCCTTTAGACTGTATGTTGGCTCCACCCCTGGGTGGGTGTAGCACTCACATTGCCAATCCTGGTGCTAGGCAACAAACCAAACACAAGCAAGCACCAGACTTAGCCCCTTCAAAAGTATATGAGGACTTGGGGGGACATAGCATACCCAATACAAGAGGATATCAGAAAATGGAAAGATAATCTTTTTTTTGAGTAGGAAGAACCAACGTAGTGAAAATGGTCATACTCCCAAAATTGTTATACAGATTTGATGCAATTCCAATCAAAATACCATCAGAATACCTCACAGAAATAGAAAAAACAGTCCTAAAATTCATTTGGGTTCAGAAGAGACCTGGACTAGCAGACAATTTTGGGTAACAAAGGCAAGCAGGGGGGCATCACAATCCCTAACTTGAAATTAGACTACAGAGCTACTATGATCATAAACAGCATCATAATGACAACAAACCAAACCCAGGGATTAGTGGAACAGATTAGAAGATGCAGAAACAACTCCTGACACAATCAGCCACATTATGTTTAACAAAGGAGCCAAACACGTTCACTGGAAGAAATTTAGCATCTTTAATATATGGTGATGGGAAAACTGGCTTTCCACAAGCCAAAGACTAAAACTAGATCCATGTCTCTCACCATGCACTAAACCAAAATCAAAATGGATCAAAGATCTAAGTACTGAAACAGGAACATTAAATCTGCTGGAATAGAGAATAGGTAGAACTCTTGAAGGCATAGGTATAGCCAAAGATTTCATGAACAAAACCCCAATTGCGGTGGGAATATTACAAAGAATTAACAAGTGGGCTCTTATCATATTAAAAAGCTTTCATACAGCAAAATAAATCACCAATAGAGTAAAGAGACAACCCACAAAGTGGGAAAATTTTTCAAAAGTTGCTTCTCAGAAAAAACAATAATATCTAGAACATGTAAAAAATAAAAAAAAGTCAGACCCCACCCAAATGAAGGACCCAATCCAAAAATGGGCTTTTGGTCCACCTACACACTTCTCAGATGAAGAAGTGTCAGGGACCAGGCTATGTAAAGGTTAAATTGCTGACCATGAAGGGACCGCTGGCTATGTTGGCAAAGGTCATACGCACAGAGCACCGCATCCGAGGCAGTGAAGGACACAGCCTGCTGACTCTCCCTATTCCAGAGCAATAAAACTATCGACCTTAGAGATCAAACAGTTCTCTTAATTAGCAAGATTTATTGCCTTTGTTCTAACTTTGGGAACTTTGGACTTTCATATCCTTCTCTTCCCATACCCTCTCCCAAATTTGTGAAAATACAATAAATACAGTGATCTGGAATAGTTTTTATCTTTTCTCCCAGAGAGTTTTGACTTCTTGGACTCCCTACAGACCACATTCCATTGTCCTTTTTTATTTAAACTGTTCTCTGTATGCTCATTTTGGAAGATTGAGGTTAGTCTAAGTTCCTAGTAAAGTATAAAAGGCAAATAAATACATTAAAAATATTCTTTAGAGAGATGTAAATTAAAACAAATCTGAGATTCCATCTCATTCTAGAAAGAATGACTATTATCAAGAAATCAACCAATAACAAATGCTGGCAGGGCTGTGGGGAAAAAAGAACACTTCTGCACTTTTAGGTGGAGCATATACTGGTGCAATTATTGTGGTAATCAGTGTGGCGATTCCTCAAAATACTAAAACTAGAGGTCTCCTTTTCTGGAAATTTCTGAAAGAATAAAAAGCATCATAGCACAGTGATATTTACACAACTGTATTTGTAACAGCATAGTTTGTAATAGCTAAATCTTAGAAACAACCCATTTGCTCATCAACTGATGAATGGATAAAGAAGATGTGGATTTTTATACAAAGAAGTGCTACTCAGCCATAAAGAAGGAAAAACTTGCAAAGTTTCTAGGTAATAGATTGTTCCTTGAGATGATACTCTTAAGTGAAATAAATTGGAAACACATGTAAATTTTGCATCTTCTCCTTGGTGTGAGAAAATGGAAGTGTAAATGGGGAACAAAATATATAATAGTTACTGTGAAATAGGAATAAACTGTTCAAAAGCCAAGGGGAATTAAAAAGTAGGGAGAGGGAAAGAAAGGAAGGGTAAAGAAAAAAATGAGAAAAAACATAAATGGAAACAAAGCTTTGTAAATAAGGAGGGAAAGAGAGATTGAAAGAATGTGGGGGAATAGGAAAAAAAGAGGAATCAAGATATGTCCTGGGCAGGTGAAAATTCCCTGTGATGAATATGATCGTTGTGTATATCTAAACTATACCAATAAACTTAATTAAAAAATAAAGTCATCAAGAATTATGATTGGGGCAGAGTTAATAATGTTGGACAGAGTAAAACAAGGCAAGTAGCTGAATTCTTTAAGAATCATAGAAAAACATCAGGTTATGAACATTAGGCAAAGAAAAAGTAAGTGCACATGATCTGGTCCTACAATTTGAATTTCATATTTGGGCGTTTTGAGGACAGAGAGGAGACAAAATCAGGAAGGCGCCATGAGCATCATCCAAACTTTGCACTCATGTGAGGGCAGACCTATGATTATACTTCTTGGAGAGTTGTCTTTATTGCTCTTTCTGCACCCAGAGTCTAGGTGTCAACAGGCAATCTTCCTTATAATTTTCTTGTTGATCATTATCATTTTTATTGTATTAATTCATTTACTTTTTGTGGTAGCAGGGTTTGAACCAAGGGTCTTTGCATTGAACTACAGTCCCAGCACTTTTTTTTTAACATTTTGAGACAGTCTTAACAAGTTGCCCAGACTGGGATCAAACTTGTAATTTTCATTCCTCAGCCTCCCAGCCTCATTTTTCCATCAAAAGCAGTCTTTCAGTTGTGGGTTTGTCACTTTGCCTTGTTGAGGCTCAGGACATTTCTCTCATTACTGCTCACACCCTTCGCTCCTCAGTCTGCTGTTGCTGTCACCCCCCATTCCCCGAGAGTTTATCAGATTGCTGTGTGTTGTCTGGTTCAGTATCATGTCTATTTGGCCTCTGATATGTGCTTTATTTCCTTTACGCCCTTATTTCTCAAATATTTTATAATGTGCCTCTAGCACATTTTTAAGCTTTTACATGGCT
>RJWM01039359.1:0-16166 GCA_004363535.1 Dasyprocta punctata
CACACACATACATCACACACACACCACACACACATCACACACACATCACACATACCACACACTTCATACACATATACATCACACACACACACCACACACAAATCACACTCACACCTCACACACATATACATCACACACACATGACACACACTTCACACACACTCATCACACACATACACCACACAAGCATATCACTTGAAGTACATACACACATCCCACAGAGAAACATTTCACACATAGCGCTCCACATACACACCACATACATAACGCATCACATGCTATCCACGTCCACACCACACACACACATGCACATTTGCATTTCACACACCGTACCACTCACATATGCACATCACGCATACCCCACCACGCACACATTCCATGCACATTGCACACCACATGCCCCCCACCCACGCACACCGCCATCCCCCTCTGCTGGGCCTTGAGGCTGGTGTGCGAGGACATCCCTAAAAACCTATTGACAGACACAAGTTTTGTGGACATTTCTTGCCAGAACCTCCTCACGTGGCCACCAGACCGTTCTTTTCGTGAGTCTTGCTTCACTTACAGAACAGACCGGCTCACTCCCAAGCTGGGAAGAGAAGATCTTTTCGGCTTTAGGTCCCATATTTGGCCTCAGGTTTTAAATGCCAAGCCTGTACTTTACCCTGCTGTGTCATTTTCAGGACAAAGTGTGTAAGACAGAGGGTATAAGGGAAAGGGTTCCATAGCCAAGCTTTGCTCTGTGGATTTGGCTGTGTGACTTTGTACAAGTGACTCAACCTCTCTGAGCCCATGTTTCCTCTTTTGTGGAGTGGGAATGAATAATCCCTGGTTTAGCTGTGAGAGTCAGAGACATGTGATGACACGATGCGTCAGGGTTTAGTCCAGAAGAGGAAAAAGTCCTTTAGAATTTTGCTGCCCCGGGGCACAGTGAGAGCTTCTGTTCCAAGCCGTCAGGTGGCTCAGGGGAACAGCACTTGCCTTGCACTCAAGAAGTTCTAGGTTCAAGTCCCAGCACCCCCACCAGAGCCTCACTTCCTCAGCTGCCCTAGGAGCCTAGGTGCTGTAGGAGATGGGGAAGGTGGTAAGCGGGCGACTACCGAGCCTCCCCGCAGGCAGGGTGCTCCCAGGGGCAGGCTCAGGCGTGGCCGGCCACACCTCCAGGCTCAAGGTCAGGGCCGCAGGCAGCAGAGATGGGGCCATGTGGCACCACCAGCTGCAGAGCCGTGAGGTCAACAGCAGGACAAAGAGAAGCCCCAGTCAAGGGCTTAGAACCGACTCCAAAAGCCAGGTGTGGTGGTGCACACCTGCAACCCCAGCACCCGGGAGGCTGAGGCAGGAAGATCACAAGTTTGAGGCCAGCCTGGATGACATAGTGAGTTGGAGGCCAGTGTGAACTACACAGTGAGACCCGGTCTCAAAAGAAGGAGAGGAGGAGGAGGAAGAGAGGGAGGAGAAGGAGTTGACCTTGAGAGGAGGGATCGGCTCGGAGCTGAGGCGCTGGGGCTCTACCGAGATGGGGACAGAGATGGCAGTGCCAGCCGCGCTGCTCCCTGGCCCAGTGAGCCCGATGCGACCTCTGAGCACGTCTCCTCCAGGGTGGCAGCAGCGCACACCGAGCGCCCGGGGCACTTAGTATTGTGGGCGCTGCCCACTGACTGCCGTGGTGAATGGACATGAATGTGTGCTAACCCTGCCGGGTAGGCACTGTGCCTCCCCATCTCCTCGGTGGGGAAACCAAGGCACGAGGATGTTAGTTTGAGGGTCAGGAACTCCAGGTCACATCCTCGAATTGTGTCACAAGGCAGCCTCAATCGAAGCCAACAGAGCCAGGAAAGGCGCTGGCCAGACTGGGTCGTCCCTTCCTCCACCGCCACCCCCACCCCAGCCTCCCAGTGTGTTCCGTCATCGTAGTCGTCCTTCTGCTAGGCTTCGTGGCCTTCCAGTACTGAACACTCCTTCTCAGCTTGCTCGCCGCTGCAGCGAGGGGTCTGTTTCCTGCCTGTCTCCTCCGGGTGCAATGAGCCCCAGGTCCACGTGTGCCCAGCAGGAAGTCCTTCTGCAAGTCCTACTCTCACGTCTCTTGCAGCAAAAATTCCTGTGCTGCGCACGGTTTATCAGACGAGTTGCTTCCTGCAGGAAGTCCTCCGGCGTGCCCCTGGGATGCCCTGGGTGTCTCTGGCACGTCTGCAGCAGGTGTGTAATGCCACGAGGTGAGTTCAGGGGGCTGTGTGGTGAAACCACCACAGGAACCGCTTGCCAGCGTCTGGCCGGGGCGCGCTGCTATGGCAGCTGTCAGTGGTCCCGCCATCCTGAATGATTACGACTGATGACAATCGCAGAGGACCTGCTGCAGTGTGAGCTGGGGCGTTGTTCTTCTGTCCTGGGCAGACACAGGCTGGTGTGGATAAATAGGACCATGCTCTGGAGCCCAGGACAGATGCTGCTGTTAGAGAGACTACGGAGGCCGGCACGCAGGCCCCGGCACCGGGGAACGGCACTCCCGGGCTGCCCGCACATCCTCTGGAGCCAGCTCCTGGCTTTCCCTTTTGGGAAGGTCATTCCCCTGGTGATCCCTGAGCGACCACCCCCACGGCCTCTCACCAAGCCCCCAACCCACTCCCGTGGAGAGAGCCCACTGCCCAGGATTGGGTAAGAAACCCGCTGTGTTCCCGCCTCCCTTAGAGGGCCAGGGAAGAGATCCAGTGAGGCTCACACAGCTGCTGAGGGCCAGGCACCACCCAGCCCCCCAGTGGACGAGGGGCTGCTGAAGACCATGCCCCATCTAGTGGGCTCTCACTCACTGTCACAGTTTAGATCTTAGACTGTACCTTTGGGGTACCTTTGGGGTACAGTCTAGATCTAAACTGTGGGCCTTTGGGGAGGTGCCTGGATTAATCCTGTCATGGATCTGTGGCTGAATGTGCTGTGATAGATGGGCCTGGTTCAAGGAGGGTGGGACCCGGAAGGGTGTGTCTCTCTTCCTTAGGGGGACACCATCCTGCTGGACTAGGACGCACCCACATGACCTCCTTTACCTGAATTACCCTGGAAAGGTCCTATCTGCAAACACAGTCAACCTGGAGATCCCAGGGTTGAGGCTTCCACAGATGAACGGGCTGGGCCGAGGGCAAGTCTCCCACATAGCGCCTTGGGGGACACAGCCGGGCTCCGCCTCACAAAGCCTGGGTTCCCATCGCCAGCAGCCCTCATCTGAGTGAAGTCAGTTCACATCCGCAAATCTCCATTTTCACTCAGAAATGATTCCTCTCTGTCTCTCTCTTTCTCTTGGGGCTGGGGGCACTGTGACGCGGTGAGGGTGTGAGAAGGCTTTGTGGCCTGTGTGCTCTGTGTGCATAGAACCCAAATTATCCCCGGACTGGCACAGCCTGGTGTGGGTGAGCCCAAGATATGAGGCCCACAAGTAAGCTGGCCAGGGCGGGCCTGGGAAGAGGCTGATGAGGCCTGCAGTGTAACCACCCACGGGCACCCACAACGCCATGACAGGAGGTCAGGCAGGGCAGAGGTTCAAGCTCAGGGAGGTGAGTGAGACTTGGTGGGAGGGGACAGAGGCAGATAGGGCAGGCAGTCACCCTGCAAGGGCTTGCTGGGGCCCCCACCGGGATACATGGAAAGGAACCCTTCCCTCCAGTGCTCACAAAGGTTCTAGAAGGTTCTGAGGGCCCGAGAAGGCCATGGGGGTCTGTAGGACACCCAGGTGACCGAAGCCAAGAAGCAGAGCAGAGTCTGCCAGCCCCAGCCCCTCGTGTCCAGCGCTCAGCCCGGCCTTCCTCCCCAGTGGGCATGGTTCCACTGCTCTGGCTGTGTCAGGAATTACCTCTCCTTTGGGCCAAAGACAAAAAAGAATGCAGACTTGTTTCCAGGATTATTAAATTACACACAGCGTATTCTTCCTGAGCGCGTCCCGTCTTAGTGGGGTTTAGAGCTGTGCTCGGGCCCGCCGGGCTCCGGTTACCTCTAATGAGGATAATGATCAGGAGGCTTAACGATAATTCCACCCTGATTCTCCGGCCGCGCAGCCGTGTTGGACAACTCGGACAGCGGGGAAGAGAAACAAAAGGCGCCCGATCCACGTCACCGCTGCTCTCCTCGGCCAGTGAGGGCCATGGCCACCCGCCCGGCCTGCTTAAGAGTGGCCGAGTGCTCTCAGGATGGATTAAACACCAGCTTACACCCCTTTGGGGAGGAATGAAAGTCGGCGCAAGAAATAAAACCCCAAACAACAACAACAAAAAAAAATGCAGCTAATTCCATCCTGTCAGCAGTGGATATTAAAGACCATGCGCTGGCGGCCCAGCGATGTACAAGCCACAATGGCACTACTGTTTAATTTTAATTTAATTTTCAGAAAGGTGAGCGAAGCCCTGAGCGCAGAGAGAGGCCCTGGGAGCTTTTCTCCCCCGCAGGCTGTCTGGAGTTTTCCTGGGGCCTGGCTGGAAAGATTCCCTGTCTCCGAGAGGGAATATCTGCAAACCACAACCCATCCAGGAGCTGCTATTTTCTGATCATCTACTCTGCGCCCTGCCTTTTCCAGTCTGCAAGCCTCACCATAACTCAGAGGCAGAGAATTATCTCCACTTCATGGAAGAGGAGGAGAAGCTCAGCGAGGCTGTGGGATTTTGCCAAGGGGGCCCAGAAATAAGAGACAAGGCTGAGGTTCAAGTTCAACTCTTTCTGGCTCCACTACATTTCCAAACCAGAGCTCGGCTCTGTTCATCCTTCGTTGCCATCCCAGCTCTTGGGACCTGATGCTGGATTGTCACCTTTTTGGCTCCATCTCCCGCAGTGGCTCTGTGTAGCAGCTGCCATTCTTAGATGTTAAACAAGCCAGGTGTGGTGGCACAGACCTGTAATCCCAGCACTCAGGAGGCTGAAGCAGAAGGATCACCATAAGTTCAAGATGAACCTGGCTTGCATAGTGAGTTCATGGCCAGCCTAAACTGTATAATGAGACCATGTCTCAAACAAACAAACAAGCAAGCAAAAAAAAAAAAAATGTTGAACAAAGCTACTGTCATTGTTCCTTCTACACAACCACTCCACACACAGAGGGCAGTGGCTACCCACCCCACGCCTTAACACTTCTCATTCCACAGTGTTCTCAGAGTTCATCCTCTTTCCTGATGCTGGCTGCATGCATCACCCAAGACTGACTAATGTTTTGTTAATTTTGGACAGGCAGTGGTGAGACCAGGGAATAAAGCCGGATTCCCAAGCTTGTGTGGCCAGACATCAGCAAGCATCTTCCGGGTCAGCTGTGCTGGTGCTAGGGAGAGGAAGACATAGTGGGTGGGTGGGAAGGGAGAGGTGGGAGAGGGTGTCACCATTTATCAAGGGGTGGACAGTGCACATCAACCTTCCCACAGTGACAAGGCCACCGTGGCTAAAGGATTGTAGTGTGCTGGTCTACAAGGCCTGCTGCAAGTATCCCTGGCCCCAGCCTTGGAGGTGGCAGGTCAAAGAGTCAGAGGACACAATGCCCTGGGGAAAGAGCTCCCTGACTTAGCTCTTGGGTGTTTCAGGGCCTCAGGGGACTATGATGACCTCAAGGATGCAGACTGGGGAGAAATCCCAGGTCAGCCACATGTGGATCAGGTGCCCTGGGCCCCAGCTTCTTGACCCCCAACACACACCTCTCTAGCACCACAGGTAGTCAGAGTTGAGGCCTAGGCCAGAAACATTCCTACTTCAAGCCTTAATGGGACGTGACTTTGGAAAACATGGCTCACACACATTTAGCTTTGCCATTTAGGAAGAATCAACCCATTCATCAAGGGAAAAATCAGGTTTCACTTTTCAGATGAAGAAGCTGAGGTTCACAGGGAAGCAGCTTCCCATGTCTCCCCACCCCATGGGAGTGAGCAACCCGAAGCCCAGGTCTGATCAGGACATGGCCAGGGTGAAGATACAAACTGCGTATGTGTGCACATGACCACACATGTGTGCCCATGCATGCTCATGTATGTACCATGTGCACACCTGTACACGCCTTTGAAAGTGTACATGGAAGTGCCTGCATGTGCATGAAATTTCACTATGTATACATGCATGTTTGTGTACATCCATGTTCACGTGTGTGGTAATGCACATGTAGATGCATGCCATATTTCTTGTGCATTTGTGTATTCATGCATGCATGCTGTGCACAATTATGAATACCTGTACAAGCATATGCCTGCATGTGTGGATTATGCATCCGTGTTACATGGCTGTGTGTGCACATGTGTACATGGGTGTGGGTATGTGTGCTGGGGTCTGCATGTATGTGTATGTAAGAGTTGATCGCTCCTCACCACTCCTTCTGAATTCTCATCATGCCCTCCTGCCTCCTCACCCCCACCTTGAGAACCTCTGCAAGTCCCTGATATTCTTCATATGGCATCGTAGTTTGGAGTCAGAGGTCCTGGGTTCAGATTCTCACCATCATCCTTCTGAGATTTTGTTGCATTTATTTAGTAGCATGTGTTTGATGAGATGTGAATGCATCCACGCATGGAAAGTACAAAGAACAGTGTATGCAATGTTGCAGGTGCTACACAAGTGCTTACTGAATAAGCAACCTAGATTTCAATTTTCAGGAAGGTTTCCTTTTGCTGTCACATTTTGCTTCCCATCATGGTGAGGCAAGCTTTCTGTTCTGGAGTTGCCCAGCCTTGTAAGCTATAATATCTCCTGACTCGAACGCCAGCCCTCGGCAGAATTTGGGGGCATCAGAACACCCAGGAGGCCATCTAGAGGCCTGGGCCATCTCTCTAATGCAGCATACACCAGGAAGTTTCTCTGGAGGCAAGAAAAATGATGACTGTGCTGGAGAATGGATTGTAGCTTATGAAAGATGCACAGCTTGCAAGGAACTCGAAGGAAAGAACTTTAGGCTGTAACTCTCCAATTAAATGATTCCATTTTGATGTAAAAATGTTCTGATTTTTATCATAAGCCTTTTGTAGGGCTTCCACCTACAAACAGGAATGTGTCTACCCACAGGGCTATACCTCGGGAGCAGGAGGCTTAGAGAAGCCACTCTTGCAGCTGAGCCATGGGGCACAGCTGCCCGTGTGGGGCTCCCAAGATTGCACCTGTTTCCAAATCAGCCAGACCTGACAGGCATCTGGTGGCTCACAGCTCTGGTGGCTACTTGCAGGGGACACAGCCCTACCTGCCCTGGAAAGGACGTGGGAGGAGGCAGGACCCTGTCCCATGCAGGGACAAGGTGCTCTGAGTTCAGTGCTACCCAGAGCACACCCAGCTCCACCTGGAGACACAAAGCTGCCCTCAGTGAGGCCCACAGCAGGGCGTGCTGGAGCCAACATGCACTGTTTCCTGGGGACCGACTGCTAAAACTTTTGTGAGCAGATGGTTAAACAGGGCCATCGTTAAAATTAAATTATTGCAACTTGTAGTTTAATAATGTACATGGAAAGCAAAGGGAATGGTGAACTTTTTCTCTGATACTCCTATACACCATCATCCATTTGTCAAAAGTCAATGACCAGCACTTGGAAGGCTGAGGCAGGAAGATTGCTGCAAATTCAAGGCCAGCCTGGGCTATAAAAGGAGTTCAAGGCCAGTCAGAACTTCATAGTGAAACCCTGTCTCAAAAAGATAAAAAAAAAAAAAAAAAAAAAAAAAAAAAGGCGGGGACTGGGGTGTTGCTCAGTGGCAAAGCACTTGGCTGGTTTGTGGGAGGCCCAGGGTGTGATCCCCAGCACCCCAACACAAAAGTCAACAACTGAGAGCTCAGTATGAACTACAGACTAGGGGTGAAATGCTGTGTCCGCACAGAGCCACCAATTGGAGACTGGAGCAATCATTTCACCCTGGTATGATGTTGGATGAGTGTTCACCCATGGTGGGGGCGGGGACATCTGGAAACTCTGAACTTTCTATGTTACTGGTTACTTGGGAGGCTGAGGCAGGAGAATCACAGGAGAACATGAGTTCAAGGCCAGTCAGAGTAACATAGTGAGACCTGGTCTCAAACAATGAAATGGAAGAAAAATCAATACAAGCATTCCGTAAGAAGTGACTGCTTGTGTGGCATTTATAATCTAGACTATCTTTACTATTTGTAAATCATGTGCTGCACATCTTCTGAGTCGGTAAAATTTACAATAAATATTATCTGTGCATCATGGCCTGACTTGGGAAAGGTTACTTGGCTTCCCACTTTGTCTTTTAAGATAAAAAGTGAAGAAGCACGTGCTTCCAAATCAGAGGAATCGTATCAAGAGTCTCTTGTGCCTGCACCAGATCAGGCACCCTCCCCTCCACGCTCAGGGTAACCCCAGAGGGAGCGACCTGAGCCTGGATTCCCTTGGAAGCAACCCTGAAACAAGGAGTCCCCTGCAGGCGGTGGGCCTGAGATGTGGCCGGAACAGGAAGCAGTGTCATGAGCTGAGACTCCTGTGGGTACTCTGGAGACAGAGTGAACCGTGCCCTGGAAACTGATTGGTGGGAAACTGGGGTGCTCCTGGGAAGGAATGGAAACCCAAGCCAGTCTGTCTAAAATGCAAAGCTAAAAGGCAAAAGCATCCCCTCTCTCTGGGACTCCGTTTCTCTCACTCCTGTGTGTCCTCTCCTGGAGGGAGACAGCTGCCCAACTCCCAGCCTGTCACGGAGTCCAGGGAGAAAAACAAAACGTTCTTTGCTGGGGACACAGCAAACGTCTGATTGGTCTAGCTGAGTCACATGCCCGCTGGCATCAACCAATTGTATTGCCTGAAGAAAATGAAGCTCTGATTGGTCAGAGTCACATCTGTGCCTCTTTGTGATTGGTCAGACTTGCATCCGTGCCTCCTTCCTGAGCTGTCCATAGTCCAGGAGGAAGAGGGGGAGGATCAGAGGGTCGCACTGCGGGGAGGTGGGCCTTTGACAATATGGGGGGACGTAGGCCCATCCCTACAACCACTCTGTAACTCTGTGGCATTTGTGCATAAAGTAGTGTGAAGACACTGAAAAGGATGGTAAGGCCTTCTATCGACATCTGATGCAGAAGTGAAAAGTAGCCCCTTGAGCCGGCACCGAGTTATTTCATATGCGTTCGCCTTGCTTCTGCCTGCCTGTATTGAGGCTGCGCCGTTAGTCGGATCACCGGCAGGGGTTCAGCTTTGCTCACTGCTGCAAGTCAGGCACCTAGAATGAAACCTGGCGTGGAGTAGCAGCCCAATAAATACCTGTTCTACCTTAGCTAGTAAAGAACATGGGCACGTGGGAGGGGAAACGCTGGCCTGGGGGTAGCACGCTGCTCTCTGCAGCGCCTCTGCCCCGCACGGTGTTTCCGGTTGTGCACTGCAGCACGGTCACATACACATAACTTTAATAAGGACAAGCAGTGAGTGGCAAAATCAGAACGAGCGCCTAACCGAAGCTGGGCCCTGTGACCAGGAAGACGTAGAAGAATGTTCCACAGCAGGCTGGAGGGTCGGTGCCTTAATGGCAACTACGACCCAACTTTCCCTAGGCACCAGTTATTATCACCCTAAAGTGGAGGCCCAGAGCGCTTAAATGCCACGCCCAAGTCCCAAGGGGAGCGCGGGTGGCTTCTCGACCCGTACATCTCAAACTTTAACACTCAGTCTGCAGATGAAACAGACGCACTTGCCACCCTGGCGGGACTCCAAATCGCATGCACAGCTTTGCAGATGGCAATGTGCATCTGGGTCTTGGGGAAATGCACCTTCCGGTGCTGCAGGTCAGAGTGTTGTGGCAGAAGGGCCAGTGCCAATCTGGGGGTCACAACCTCGGGGCTGAGACATTGCTCTGGGCTTGGGTCAGGAGCATGGCTTTCACCAAAGGTCTGGTCCCCCCCTTCTCCCACTCCCGCCTGGTCCTTCACATGGGGACTGCAGGCGTGGGGTGCACAAGGGAAGGGAGGACACATCTGCCACCCCAGAGAATTCACTGTGCTTTTAAATTGGCTTAGTTAATGAACAGATCTGTGTTCGTTCAGTTTTGTGGGGAAAAAATTTGTGAATTCTTGCCCTTGAGGATGGACCATGATGAGGGGTGTGCTTTGTTATAACTGTGAAGCATGGTCTGTAGCAGTTCTTTAATAAATACTTGCTAAGCTTTTTTTAGTACTGGAGATTGAACCCTGGGTCTTTATACTGAGTTACAACTGCGGCTCTTTTTTTTTTTTTTTTTTTTCCAGCACCGGGGATTGAACTCACAGCCTCATGCCTGTCAGACAGGTGCTTAAATCACTGAGCCAAACTCCTGTCACAACTCCAACTCTTTTTAAATTTTTTTCTTTCAATATTTAATGTTATTGTGAGACAGGGTCTCACTAAGTTGCTATATTGTACAGGCTGGGCTCTGACTTGTGCTCCTCCTGTCTCAGCCTCCCACAGTGCTGGGATTATAGGTATGGCACCACCGTGCCTTACTGAGCAGAAAGGAAGAAGTCAGTGCTCACCACCACTGAAGACATAGGATGGGACAAGAGTAGGAGAAGCAAAAAGCCAGCCCACACCCTCCCGTGAGCCAGCCAGCACATGGGTCAGGAGACAAGAACACTCCCCACACACACCCCAGCAGCCAGCTGATTTGGAGGAACACAGGCTGAGATGATAGCAACTGAACTAAAAAAACAATTTAATGCTTGTATGAATGACTTTGCAGGCCTAAAACTGGTAGTCTGAGCCTCTAGAGGATGATAGTATGCAATATAGCAACAATGGGGGATTTCCTTCTGGCTTGTTTTTAAAATCCAGCATGGTTCCCACTGCTGTGTTTTGTTCTGTTTTATTGTTTTGTTTTATTCCCTTTAAAATAAATAAATAAAAAATTTTTTAAATGTAGGAGCAAGCTGTGGCTGCCACATATATGCAGGGAGAGTCTTGGCCAGTGGTGAGCTCAAAGGGACTTCGCTGCAAGGTACCTACGAGGGAGGTAGTGCTTGCTCATTTGCACTAACACTCCTAGAATATTCATAGTGAAAGAGCAGATTTTCTCTGGCTGGACTGATTTTACCATCCTGGATGGGAGGGAGCCAGGAACATGGAGACAGAGCCACAGCAGGGCGGAGGAAGGCAGATCTGGGCGATGAACCTCCACGGGAGGAGGTGCGAGGACTCGAGGTGATGTCTTGACATAGTCCAGAGTGGGGCAGCAATTCTAGTGCCAGGACTCATGGTGAAACGTGAGTGCCATGTTGGTGACTTTGCAGGGCTCAAATTAATGAACGGATCTGCGCTCATTCAATGTTATGGGGGAAAATGAACTTTTGCCCTAGAGGGTGGCTGAAGGTGGGTTGTGTGCTTTGTTGTAGCTATGCAGCAGGTGACAGGTCACTAAAAGGGAAGGCGGCCTTCTCCAGGGAGGGGTTGGTTATCAAGGTTCTGGAGGAGCACCTGCCAGAGCCAGTGCTGTTCTGTGCAGGTCTGCCCGCCCACCCCAGCTCATGCCACCTCGTAATGCGGCTTGGCCTCTCCCAGAGCAGTGGGGTCAGTGTCTTTGTCCTTGTAAGTCACCCAGGTACCAGAATTCTGTTATCAGGACAGAAATCAGGCTCAGCTGTCATGGGAAGACATAACTAAACAGGCTGTGTCGCTAAACTGGTAGGAACACGACAGAACCGTCTTCGGAGTTCGTCAAAGGGTGAAATTCCCAGCAGCGAAATTACCCAAGAAGGGGAGAAGCCAACCCTAAGATAGGGACCCAGGTCCAGGAGGAGAAGGTCAGACATCCATGGAAGAAGTTGCAGTAGTTGCCACTCATTCGATCTCCAGGCCCTCAGCTAAAGGCGTAGAAGACAGATAGTCACAGAGCCAGCTCTGCACAGCAATAAAGACAACGAAGAAAATCAGTGTGACAGAAAACGACAGCCATGGAAAGAAGGCTGACCAAATCAAAAGCGCTTGCAAATAACAAAGTAAATGAAATGGGAAAACTATAGACACAACAGAAATTGAAACACAATTTTAAAAGTATTAGGATGGGAAGGAAACCTCTGTATTTTTCACATATTCTTGTTAGGTTTCCTCTTTTATTGACAGAGAGAATGGTTTCTAGTGTATGTGCCGTGGGTGGCTACAAGAGGTTGTCTATTTTCAAACCAATTTTTAGTAATCTAACTAATTGCTTTTTTTATTCTTCAAAAAGCTTGCCCATTTTTTCCCCCTGGATTTTAAAACATAGGAGTAACATTTCGGTAGCTATGACTGCTTCATTTCACAACGCCTTGCTGCTTGGTCTGCCTTAGTGATCGGGTGTAAGGATTGTGGGTGTCCATTCCACAGGGATCCACAGTGTTGATATCGACCGACCTGATGCCACAGCTCCTCTGAGGTGGCCAAATGGAAGCTAAAAAGCTTAGATAAAGTGGTGAGATTTTGTATTCCTTAGCATCAGTAGTTCGTTAAATAAGGATCATGTTACAAGGACTTGCATTAGAATTACTGCTATTGTACTTGAAAGTGTTTTGGGTAATGTTTTAATAGAGCTAATAAGTAAATATGGGTTCACCTTCTAGGTCCAAAATGTACAATAGATAATGTGAAATGGGAAGAAATTGTTTAAAAGGAAAAAGGAGCTAGGATGGGAGAAAGTGGACAAGAAAGAAGGGAAAAGAAAAAAAACAAGTTATACTACTAGCTTCTGTTAGTTCATTGAAAAGAAAGGTTCGTGCTAATATCGTTTGGAGAATTTTTTTTTGCCATATCTTGTACTCTGAGTAACTACTTTAAAGATAACAATACTCGATGTATTAACTATTGTTAGTCTCCCATTATTTTGTTATGAAATTTTTACTTTTTTCCATAAAATTTTTTTTTAAAAAGCAAAATGGAAATCACCTGGATTTGAGGATCATTGTTGGGCAAACTTAGCTGAACTAGTCACATTTCTGAACCCAGTTTTCTCATCTCTATAATGGGAAAAAATAATGTGGATTTAATATGGGTCTTGTGATGAATGAATAGATTATAAAACTATTAACCCAGTAAAAAGAATAATAACAAGTATTACAAAAAACTAAAAGCAGGAGAACGAGTAGGACCCCTCGCGGGACTCCCGCCCGGCCCGCGCGGTGCAGGCATGGATCAGGAAGCAATATGGACTGCCCTCTGGAGTCCTGATATCAGGGCCTTGGAGGAGAACGAGTAGGACCCCTCGCGGGACTCCCGCGCGGCACCGGCGCGCGGGCTTGGAATCGGGCACAAACACTAAAACACCGCCCCCCTCCGTAAGCAACCTGCTGTTTCGGAGGTCTGGCTGGATTAATAGCAACCAAGGAACATCAACCAACTTTTGTTTTGTAGATTTGGCCAGGCCTCTGGGCAGCAACCCAAGCATCTCTTTATAACAGGCAATGTAGCAAGTATGGGGGATTCTCTTCTGTCTTGTCTTTTATTATTAATAAAATATTAAAAATAAATAAATAAATAAAAAACAAAAAACTAAAAGCTAATACATTTTAAAATCAAGGGGAAAATGGGCAAGCTACTGGAAGCCTAAGAGAGAGTAGACAAGCTGGGAGTGTCGACACATGACTGTGATCCCAGCACCTGGGAGGCAGAGGCAGGAGGATTGTGAGTTCGAGGCCTGCCTGGGCTATATAGTAGGTTCAAGGCCAGCCTCGACTACAGAGCAAGGCATCATCTCAAACACAAAACAAAACAAAACAAAAAAATAAATGAATAAATAAATAAAGTGCCTAGGAAATAAACTAAAAGAATGTGACCACTATTAAAGAAATCAGTCTATTAAAACGCTTTTTAAAAGACACCAGTTCTTTCCAAGTTGATCTACACATTCAACTCCATCCCAATCGAAATTTCAGCTGGGGTTTTGAAGCAATCAATGAATTTATTTTAAGATGCACTTTGAGATATAAAGGTTTGTGATAGCAAAATCAATCAAGAAAAAGAAGCAGAGAGAGTGTCTCTCACCACCAGCTGCTCGCAGAGCGTGAAGCCGTCGTGTCCCAAACCAGACCGGTGTCCGGCTCCCGCCCCGGCGAGGTCAGGAGGGGCACAGAGAGCAATGCGGACGTGCAGACGCGGAACCCAGCGGGTGGCAGCAAGGGCTGCACGGCGCAGTGGGAACGGAAGGGCTGTTCAGGAGGCAGTGCCGGGAAGGCTGGTGCACCACGTGAAGAAGAATAAGGACTGGTCCCTAACAGGCAGTATCAGCAAAGTTGAACTTGGATTAAAAATCTAAGCGTGAATGACAAAGCATAACACAGGAATAATTATCGGAGACCATCTTGGTGACCTGGGACAAGGAGGGACTTCCTGAGCTAGAGCCCTGCAGTGCTGACCATACGGCGAAAGAACAGATCGATTGAGCCTGCCTAAGATTTTATCCAATGTCTGAAATTTTTAAAAAGACAAACATTCTGGAGTACATAGCGAACCAGGGTAGATCTGTAAGAAAATCTGTAAGGGTCCCACCAGGGGAGCAGATAAAGAACAGCAGGCAGGAACTCGCAGCAAGCGCTTGAGGAGATCCTCTGATCGGTAACTGGATAACCACAGACTGAAGGGCCAGCCGTATGTTCCTCTATGTCTGTCACATTAGTGAGGATTACAAGACAGCAATGAGCGCAGTGTTGGCCGCTGGCGCAGGCGTGCGAGGCAGGAGCCGTATGCTTGGCTCCCGGCAGGGCTCTGACAAGAAGGGGAACCCCCGAGAGATTCACACCCAGAAGGGATATTTACAAAGATGCTCATCACATCGATTTGGCCTGGGGGGCGCTGGTGGCCACTTCTGTGTCCATCCCTGGGGGACGGACATGTAAAACACTTCGGCTGGCTATGGGCACCAGGGCTACCGTGAACAGTGCAGACAGACACACAGCAACACAGAACACAGACGGCATCGATGCATCGGGCTGACTGGTAGCACAGCCGTGTCCATGTGCAGTTTGTCACACGCACAAAGGATTTTAAAGTAGTAACGCCAGCTTACAGCAGTGGCAGAGACAGCGTGAAGGAAGCGGGTGGCTCTGATCAGTCTGTCCCTCCAGAGGGAACCGAGCATGGGGACTTTAAACCATGAACTGAGGAGCGTGATTCACTCGGGGTCCTTCACAGCAGCTGAGGTCCCAAAACAATGGAAAGCTGGGCCCCACTTCCCGGAGGCCCCCTGCACCCAGTTGGTAGGGGCTCTGTGTTAATCTTCCCCAGCTCGCAGCAGTAGGCGTTTCTCCAGAGGAACGCGGTAGCTGCTCTTGCACGGGAACGAGAGATGGGCCTTTGTGGCAGCCTTGCAGGTGGACTCCGGAGGCGAAGCCATGCTCGTCTCTGCTGCTTGGTGGTGAGGTGACCCTGGCACTGTGACCCTCCTGCGGCTCCCTGTCATCATTTATCACGTGGCAGTCCCTAGCACTCCTACCTCCCAGGGCTGACGGGACTCACGAGGCTCCTGCAGAGGATCCGGGGGCATGGCACCAGGATGCCCAAGGACACCAACATCTGCTAATGCTCAAGCCCCTCACATAAAATAGGATTTTTGTGTTACCTGCATACATTCTCCCATCTACCTAAAACCCTCTCTAGATGACTTACAATACCCAATACAATGCAAATGCTACATGAAGAGCCATTATGCTATGTTATTTAGACAAGGAAAAAGATCTGCCTGTGTTCAGTACAATGCAATTTTCTCCTGAATATTTTTGATCTAGTTGAAGCCAAGGATGCAGAACCTCAGCTATTGAAAGCCGACTGAATGTGCAGAGCGCTGGGTAGGGTGTCTGACAGTCTGAATCTTCAGCAGTTCTTTGCTTTGTTTTCATCTTCTTCTTTATTTCATTATTATTCAACCCATTTAAAAGAAAGACTGGATCCCCCTGAAGTCTCCTCCCCGGTCAGGACTCCACACTTTCTCTGTTCGGCAGATAGAACTGAGGGACGCAGCAGAATGGGGAATCGCTGAGGAGGGTGTTTTTCTCTCCATCATTCCAGAAACTGAGATGGTCAGTGCTTCCCAGAGCCTGGGCCGAGTGGCCAGAGACAGGCAGGTGGGGCACAGGGTGGCAGGTGTGTGCACCTGACACCTGGCCGGCCCCACCCCCCTCCGCCCATCCTAACCCCTTGAGCTGGATGAGACAGAACCTTGGGGTCTCCCCTGAAGGCCCCAAGAAAGGCCTCGCCCCCCTTCCCTGCATCGCCAGGGGCATCCCACACATCTCATCGTCATGT
>RJWM01039360.1:0-16166 GCA_004363535.1 Dasyprocta punctata
TGCACCGGAAAGAAAATAGAAGAAATCCTCCAAACTGGATCAGATCACAAGTTAACATAGTTCCCCAGAAATGTTAACCCATTCCCGCAAAGCCAATTTTTATGCTGCGGCCTTTTCTTAGAAGACGTCCTCCTTGAAGATCTATCTTCTTCCATGTTTGGACCTTGTCAACAGAACATGGCTAGAGAAGGACGCGGCACATGGTGAATTTAACTTGAGGTAAGTCTCAGAATATCACTTTGATAAATCAGGACTTTTTCAAGGAAATTTTCTACTCCTTGGAAGTACACACACACACACACACACACTAATAATAATAATAATAATAATCCTTTAAAACCAAAAAAACCTATAAGCTGGTTCCCCCTATTACTGTTAAATAACAGCCTAGAGGTTTTAGTCTTGTGTGGTTTGTCCCTCAAAGGTTCACGCACTAGAAGCTTTGTCTGCACTGTGCAGTGTGCAGAGGGTGGGGCCTGAAAGAAGTGGGCAAAGTGGAGGGCAATTAGGTCGCAGCGGCTCCACCCTCATAAGTGAATTAATGCTGTTTCTCAGAATTGGGTCAGGCCTTGTGAGTCTAAATTATTTCTCTCAGAAGAGTTATTCAAAGCAAAGCCAACCCATACACCTGTCCTGTTCTGCATGTATTCAGTTTCCTCTGTGCTTCTGTTATGACACAGCCAGGAGTCCTTCACCACCACAATCACAAACCAAACACACTCCTTTTCCTTATGTAGTACCCAGCAGTAATAATTCACTACAGCAACATAAAATGGACTGATATAGACTCCAAAATAAGAATTTTCAAAAAATTGGATAAATGAGTATTGGAAAGGTACCCATGTAGTTATTGTAAATTGTGATCATCTAGCCAGAAAAGCCACAGTAATCTGATGGAAAAATACTAGAACTAATAAAAGACTCTATGTATCTAGGAGAATATTCTTCCAAAATATTATATTAACCTCTGTAAATTTCTAGTTGGGTATTGTGCAAAAGCTCTCTCTCTCTCTCTCTCTCTCTCTCTCTCTCTCTCTCTCTCTGTGTGTGTGTGTGTGTGTGTGTGTGTGTGTCTGCCTGTCTCTCTCTCTCTGTCTTTCTGCCTGTGTGTCTGTCTCTATCTCTTCCTGACTCTATCTCTGTCTCTCTCCGTCTCTCTTTCTCTCTCCCTCCCTCCCTCTCTCACTGTCTGCCTATCTCTCTGTCTCTCTGTCTGTCTCTCTCTCTGTCTCTGTCTCTCTCTCCATGTTGCAGATGACATGCTAGTAATTAGTAAGATCACAGAATATTCTGAATTTTTCCCTGGTAAATGATATTGAGTTACTGAATGTTGTCATTTGAAGAAGTATAGTGGTATCTTGGTAGTCCTTATTAACTGGTTCTGGGAGACAGGATGAGTTTAAAAAATGATGAATATCAAATAAACTGTTTTGGACAGAAAGAGTACCAAGTTACAAGGCTATTAACACCAACAAGCTCTAACTTATGTAAGATTACCTAACAAATCACAAGTACTGGAACAAACTTTATGCATCAAAGTGCATAAAGTACCAAATTTCCTGAGTTTCAAAGCAGTTGAATACTAAAATGTCACTGCATAGGAATTTAGGGTAGCTAGTCATGGAAACAAGGCTTTCTGTATGGGAGATGGAATTAACCTTTAGTGTTAAAGAGCCTCAGAAACAGAAAATTGCAAGATCTTGGGAAGAGGCCTGAGAGAGGAAGTAACTACAGCTTTGGGTCTGTAAGTTGGCAGACACTTGTGCCCACCCCAGCTCTGACATCCATAATTGTTCCAACACCCTGATGGAGTAACACTGGCGGAATCATACTTAAAGTAACCATACAATTTATTGACAAGTTTAGGAAATTTGGGGGGGACTGGAAAGGAATGTTTAATAACTATGCCAGAAGTAAACTGGCTGTCCCAGATCAGCCAGCAAATGTGCTTACTGTTGGGAATGGGCATCAGTTCAGACCACTGGCCCCTACCCTGCAATGGTTGTGTCTTCTTGTGGATCCAGTAGATACCGTGGGATAAGATTCCTGGTGACATGAACAGTCTCTGCTTCCCTCTCATGAAGATGGTTTGTTAATTCTTGAGTTGCTATGAGACTTAGAAACTGGGATTGTGCTCCATTTTGCAGGAAAGAACTGTGATGCACATACACACTCACACCCAGTTGTCTCCAATGTAGGATGGCTTAGCTTACAATTTTTTTGACTTAGTGATGGTGCAAAGGTGATACCATTAAGTAGAAATCATACTTTAAATTTTCATCTTTTTCTTGGCTAGTGATGTGCAGTGTACTCTCTCAAGACGCATGGCATTATCTTGCAGTTCCCAGTCAGCCACACAATCATGATAGTAAAGAGCTGCTACTCCATTGTAACCAATAAGTTACACAAGATATCCAACACTTTGCTATAAAATAAGTTTCATGTTAGATGATTTTGCCTAATTATAAGATAATGTAAGTGTTCTGAATATATTTAAGGGAGACTAGGCTAAGCTATGACATTAAGTTGATCAGCATACTAAATGCATTTTGGACTTAGGATATTTTCAGTTTAACAATGGATTACTGAGATGCAGCCTCACTGTAAGTCAAGAAGCAACCACACACACGCACGCACACACACACACCCACAAATACACTTACCTGTACTTTCAAACTTTCATTTGAGAACATACATCATTTCTATAATAGTATAGATAATTTTCCAGGCCACATCAGCCTGTGGACAAAAATAAGGCCATCTGACTATTAATTCTCAAAGTTTAGAGTCTCTTTTCCCATGTGCTATGAATTTCTCACTTCTGAGAGCTACCAGGAAGGGTCAACACATGCCTACTTCACTCTCTGAGATACTAGCTGCATAATTAGGAGTCAATGTCTCTATGTCCTGCCAAGCACAGGGGTTCCAGCTGGGTGCCAAAACTGAGCATCATTGGAAACTGCCAACTATGGGAAATCTTATTTTTTAATCATATGCCCTATTATGTCTTTGTAAATTTCATCTTATGTATTTATAGCACCCTCTTAGAGACAGAAATAAGTACAGGAAAAAAGGTGTGTAGGTAGCTATTTAGGAACCAGCTAAAAAGGCTCCCTAGTTTCTAGGTTAAGTTCTGATAGAAAGGGAGGAAGGGAGGGGAGGGCAAGAGAGGAAGGAAGAAGGGGAGAGAAGGAAGAGGGAGGGGAAGAGAAGAAGAGGACAGGAGAGGAGAGGAGAGGAGAGGAGAGGAGAGGCGAGGAGAGGAGAGGAGAGGAAAGGAGAGGAGAGGAGAGAAGAACAGAGCAGAGCAGAGCAGAAAAGAGCAGAGAAAAGGGGAGAAGACAGCAAGACAGGAAGAATGCAGACAGACTTAGGTGTATCAGTGTATTCTAGGACAGCCCTCTCATTTTTATTTCTTAGTCCTTGCTCTGCTTTGGACTTAATTAAGAGGCTGGGGACAGTCAAATACTAGCCACTCTCTGTAAATTCCACATCCTTCTTTTGGAAAAGGCTTTGTATGTTGATGAGTCAATCTCATTCTGTCTTGTTTCTCAGCCCCAAAAAGACATAAAAAAAAAAAAAAAGATTCCACTAAGTCACCTAGAAACTCACCAGAAATGCCCAAGATGAATGAGACACCAATACTGATCCAACCAAGGGTTAACATAAATCTAAGGGAAGATTTTTAAAAGAAAATTTTAAAAGAAAATAAAAGCTCTGAGAAATACCAATTATAACTGAAAGTTATTCATACAATGCTGCAGAGTGCTCTTAACTAAACCACTAACATCCCTAACCATCCCTTCCTCTCCTAGGCAAGGTGGTTGAACTGCAAGCATAGATCATGTGATCAGTGTAGTGCTTTAGGAGTGGCCTGGGAAAAACTTAGCCCTTTATTGAAGAAGAAGGATTTGTAAACCCTGGGGACTCTCTGAGAAGTAGTGTAGTATCAGAAGCCTTGCATATTTTGAATAACATAACAAATGTGTGATGGAATTTGACCTTTTTTTAATATATGTTGTAAGTGATTCTAAAAATTCAATTTAGGATGTTGAGAACAAAAATCCGTTTTTAAAAACCGATGTTGTTATCTAAGGAGACTAGTGGTGACATCCCAGGGTCATATATTATAGTCGTGCAATAATTACCTTCTTAAGAATGACAAAGTTCAATACTTTCAAAAGATTCTCAAATACCCTTCCTTGAGGAATGACTAAAATATTACTATGGGCTTTGCTGCCACCTACTGGAAATTTAGATTATTACATACTGTTCTTAGTTACCTGAGCACTCTAACCAATGTTTCTGTCCCTGTCAACTTGGCTTCTATTGGCTTGGTCAATCACAATAGCAAATTTCTAAAGGTAGAATCCATGTCTACATGTGTCTTAGTCACTTTCTCCTTTGTTGGGAGGGAATCTCGAATACCCACAATTACAGTAGGAAAGAGTTGTTTGTCTTTTCTTACAGTTTTTAGAGGTTTCAATCCATTGTCAGCCAGTTCCAAGACAGAAGTGGCATGGCATTGGAGCATGGTGGATGAAAACTCCTCACATGGTGTCAGCCAGGAAGCAGAAAGAATGGATGTGCTAGGGAGGGAGATACATCTTTCTAGGTCACACCTCCAATGTTCCACCTCTTTTAACCAGGACTCAGATCCTAACATCAAATTCAGCTTTGATTTTCTCATCATCCAATTACCTTCCAAAATTCTCACCTTTGAGTGCATAAAAGTTTGAGGATCATTTTTTGCCTAAACCATAACATTCCACCACTGGCTTCCCAAAGACTCATGCACATCTATTTATGCAAAATGCATCTGTAATAGTTGCCAAAACGTCAACAGTTCCAGCACTGCTGCAAAGTCCAAGTCAAAAATCTTCTCTGAGACTCAACGCAAACTCTTAGCCGTGAGCCCTTATACAAATCAGAAATACTGTTAAACATTTTCAATATACAGTGGCAAAGGTTAAACATTCCCATTCCAAAGGGAAGAATGGCAGAAGATAAAGGAATTGAACCGAAAGAAGACTAAAAGTCAGCAGTACATATATTAAATCTTTTAGTTACATATCCAGTACCCAGGGAAAGTTGTAGAGATGTAAACTTCAAAAGGCATGGGTGGCCCCACCCTATAGCATTGCTGATTGCAGGCCTCATGGTCTCTCTTTTGGGTTGGCTCTGCTCACTTTAGCTTTCTTCAGGCATTCCACATTCCTGGCTTCTTCAGCTTCCTGAGATTCCGATGCACTTTCATCTTCACTCTTACAGTTCAGGCACAGCCCTTTCAGGGACACACTGACTGGCCTTCAAGGCCTTCTGAAATCTTGGTAGAAGCCTTCCTGACACTACAGCTCTTGCACTGTGTGTGCATGTAAAAGCAGCACTATGTGAATGACACATAGGTCCACTGCCAGCTCAAGCAATAACCAGACACCCTTGGATCAACACTGCAGCATCCTCTAGGTGCTTGGAAGTCTGAACTGTGAAACAAATCCTGAGACACCCATTTCCTAGGCAGTCTTTTGCAAGCAGGATGCCCTGGAACTCTTATCAGGTGAAAAGTTTATAGTTTTGCACCTTTGAGCTTGTGAAGAGTAGGGCCTTGCTAATTCCTGAGATGCTTTCAACCCATAATTCTTACTCTCTTGATGCAAATTACTTGGCTTCTTTTTAATACTAAACTCTTCAGCAACCAAGCTCTCTCTGACACAAGTTAACAGGTGCTTTCTGGCCACCAGCAAAATTTTTCAAATTATTCAACTCTACTTTTTGGTCATTCTCACTATAAATTTGGCTACAAGTTAACCAACAGTACTAATGTAATAGCCGAAAGTTTGAACTGCCTTGAAGTTTCCTATGCCAAGATAATTAGTCACCACCCTTAATCTCAGAATATGGGCAAGATACAGACAAATTTTCTGCTAGAGCATAAAACTCTAGTCCAATTGTTGATGGAGTCTTTATTCCCAACTGAAACCATTTAAGCCTGGTCTTTACAGTCTACATTCCTCTCAGCATCCTGTTCTTCTCAGCTCTGACCAGTATCACCTATCAAACTCAGTTTATAGCACTCTAGGCCTTCTCTAGCAAACCTCTCCAAACCTCTCCAAACTCCTGCAAACCAGTTCCAAAGGCTTTTTATCCACACGGTCAGGTATATTCACAGCAACAACAATACTCCTAGTACCAAAATCTGTTTCAGTCTCTTTCATCCCTACTGAAACAAAATACCTTTTCAATTTTTTTAAATTCTCTGGTTTGGTTTGATTTGGTCTTGTTTTGTTTGAGATAGAGTTTCATTTGTAGTTCAGACTAGCCTTGAACTCACTTTGTGCCCAGGCAGGCCTTGAACTCATGGTGATTCTCCTGATCCAGTCTCTTGAGTGCTGACATTACAGATGTATACCACCACATTCAGCAGAGACAAAACAGCTAACACCCACAACTTAAAGGAGGAGAGGTTTATTTTGATTCATGATCTTTTAGAGCTGTCAGTCCATGGTTGGTTGTCTCCAAGGAAGAAGCAGCACGGCAGGGGAAAATGGTGGATGAAAAGCTGCTCACGTCATGGTGGTCAGGAAGCAGAAAAATAAGAGAGAACCAGCGAGGTACTAATACCTGCCCAGGTCACACTGCCTGTGACTCACCTCTAACTGGCATCCCACTCCTAACAGCACATTCAGTTATAGCATTCCCATCATCTAATTATCTTCTAAACTCTCTGCCTCTAAGTGCACAAGAGTTTGGAGAGTCATTCTTGATCTAAGCAATAACGATATAAATGCACATTTTGTTTTAATATAAAATGGCAAATTTTGCATGGTATGCCTCATCATAAATCAAGGACTGCAGAGAATATTCCTGGAAACTTCTAGTTTTCCCAATAGCCAGAATATTTCCAGGGCCTAAGAGCAGAGTATCTGGCACATTACAAGACTTCAACAAATAACTTTTGGATGAATCCTTCCACAACAAGATAGAGAGATAGATAGACAGATAGACAGACAGATAGATATATTGATATATGCATATATATGTATATATATGCATATATACATATCAACAACTTGTGCACATGCACACCAAAAAACAAAAACATATTATCCAATTACGTTTTTCTTTTAAAAGTGTTTTCATTATATATTATTTTATGTTATTCTCAGAAAAATCTATGCCATAGAGTACAATTTTTTCAACTTAGTTGTGAGGAAGTTGCTGCTCAGAAGGAATGACATAGTCAAGTAGTCAAGGAAGGAGAAAAGGAAGAAGTAGGTGAGAGCAAGGAGAAATCAAAACTACCTCCTGACTCCATAATCTGAGTTCTCCCTTGATACTGTACTTATCAGAATTCTGTGGTTGACTCATCAGAGAAGATAGTAGGGGAAAAGGCAAAAAAGATTAAAGGGGAGGGGAGCCCTGTATGGAAGAAAAGGGCAGCCAAGTTAAAAGTGAGGCTGTGGAGTTCTCGCGACACTGAGTGGGAAGATTTATTCTGTCCCTAACTCAGGCCTAGTCCCACCAGTATGCATCTGATCCCCTGCCCTCCGGTTCTTCTGGGCTCTCCTAATCTAAGAAGTCCATTTTCCAATTCTATAACCTCCCCCTCTCCACTAAAAATTCCTCCCAGCTCTAAAAGCCAAACAAAAAAATCTGCCTTTATCCTACCATCACTCTAGTTTCTACCATACTGCTATCCTACCTTCAAATTAGGCTTATCAGGGGAATAGACTCACCAACTTTCACCCCAATTACTTGTTTATTCACCACAGAATACTTTCCACATCAATACCACTCCCCATCCCACTGCACCCCCAAAAGCTGCTCAGATTATCAAGGACAACCACTTTTCAAATCCAGGGGCTCTGCCAGGTGTCTTCTTTACTCCTCGGGGTCCTTCACCCTGTTGATCATGGTCTCATATTAAAAATTATTCTTGCACAGCCCTGACATATGGCAGCCTTTGATTCCCCACACTTAATCTTGGTCTCTTTCATGGAAACCACTCTTGTTCTCCATGCTCCATACAAGTCCCAAGACAGTAGCATTACCTGACCCCCAACTCCATGGCTTTCACCTATACCTCTCTCCGAATCCATTGCACCTTCTTGAGGTACCCCCTACATTGCATCAAATATCTATCACCTCTCAAGCCTGCTTCTCCACTAGTTGCTCAAGCTAGAGAACTAAAAGTATAAAATTATCAACAGAAAAATGTAAAAGTGAAAATTTAGAGAAAGATATTCATAGTTAAAAGGAGAATAACGTTTTGGTGTTACCTGGTTGGGAGAGACTTTACCTAACAATTTAGAAATTTGTTTTATCTTTTTATTTTATAAAAGTTCAAGCTTACAAACTTAGAATAAGTTGCAAAATTAGACATAATCAGTGAGATTCACCAGTTGCAAATCTATCTACTTTGCGGTTGCTGAATCACTTGAAAGCAACTTGCAGATATTCACTCCTCAATGCTTTAGCATTTATCTTTTAAAGACAGGGACAATTTCGTGTACAGAGCAATGCTCATTCAGATAATTTAATGATGATATGATTCAATACAATTATGATTTCACATAATTACACAGAATGATGATACAATTATGGAATATGCAGACCATAGCCAAATTTTACCAGTTGTCCCAATAATGTCTTTCACAGCAATCTGGGACTCTTCTCATCAACCATCTATTAGAGAATTATATCTTGCATTTAATTGTCATAGTTCTTTAATACCCTATAATCTGGTAAGGTTCCAGCCATTCAAAAACTATTTTTGAGCAGCACAGGTCAATTACTTGGTGAATTAATCTTCAACTTGAGTTTGACTTGTAGTCTCATGTTAAATTCATGTTGTATATTTTAGCAGGAATATTACATAAGTGATATTATGTTCTTAGCATCTTACCAGTAAATATGATTGCTTTGACCTATGGTAGTGATTACTTAACTGCTGTGCTGTCCAACATAAAAGTACTTTTTTCTTCTTGTAGTTTACAAATAATCTACAAGAAAAAACTTTCAGACTGTGTAAACGTATCTCCAAAACACCTTCATCCAGTGGTTTTAGCATTCCTTTATGATTCTTACCTAAATCAAATAACCAGAATGCTTTAAAACTGGTGATTTCTAAATTTATTCTTCCTTCTACATTTTACATTTTTTAGTTGATGTTTCATTATCAAGAAAACTTTCCTGTCATTTTCCTTGTTTGTTTGGTTTTCTTTTAAATATCATTAATGCTTCATGGGTTTTTGTTTTTCCCCCAATATCTTATAATTCATTACTGCCAGTGTTCTTTACTTTTTTCTATTATTCAAATTATCAGTGGTTTTGTCAGTAGAAGTGCCTTTAAGCTTCATCTTCTGTCTTTTAAAGACACTCCATCTTTTTTGAAAAAGCACTTCCATATTTTCTGGTACAACAAAATGATCTAGTGTTATCTTATATTTTAGAATCGGCTACTTTTAATGGGAAATGGTATTTAGATGCTTAGATATGGGTTCTAGGTGAGCTCATTGGTACTAAGGTGGCATTCATTAATTCTAGGCCACTTCAACAGATAGAAGTGTAAAAGATACATACATGTACATATATTGGCAATATTTTAAAAGTTTTGATTTTGCACTGACACCTCTGATTCTGAGCCAGTATCACAGGTTCTTCCTTATTTCCCCAATTCCATGAATCTCAATTCTCCCAGAGCAGGGAATCTAGTTCCCAGAAGCATTGCTGTATTTACTCATTTGTTCAGCCCTAAAATGTATACAAAATAGTTTCAGAATTACTACGCACATGTCACCACTGAAGCAGTATTTATTGCTTTGGAGAGAGAGCTTTTGTTTCTAGACTGGGAATATATATCAAAGAACTATGTTCAAAGTAACTTGGACTCATTCTCTCTTTGTTTCTATGTAATTATATCATCCACTGATATACTGTTATTTTATTTCTGTTTTTATTCAATTCTGGGCTTCTATCTTCAGACTTATTGGTTTAATTTAGTTTTGAAATATGCAAAATATCAGCATGTGATATAGAGAAGGACTAATATACTAGAGAACAATCACTCTTCCTCCTCTCCTTTCCATCCCATTACAGATTAGCAATTTCATTAGTTTCTGTTATGTTTTCCCCAGTTACTCATCTGCAAAGAAAAATGATATATGTATGTGTATACATATATAATCTTTTTTTACTTCAGGGTCATTAGTACACTAAATAATTAACTTTTATTTTGGTACTAGGAATAGAACTCAGGACCTTGTGCTTGCCAGGAAGATGCTTATGCTGCTGAGCTATCTCTGTATTATAAAAATTCAGTTTGAAGGTTGTACAAATTTCTAAAGATGGAAAGCCAAGAAAAACAACTTAATGATATCTATATTAAAATAAAAAAGATGTTCCAGGTAAATAGTTCTCAAAGTATGATTCTGCAGTTCTAGGACAATGTTGTCAAAGTATGGTTCTTGGACCACTTTTATTGTACCACCTGACATTACACTGCTAGCAATGCGAATGACCTGGCCTGACCCCAGACCTACTGAATCAGAAACTCTGGAGGGTGGGCGTTAGAAATCTGTTATTTAATAAGACTTCTAGGTAATTCTTTTTAATATTTTTAATTTTTATTGGTACATGTTTGTCAGTATATACACATGCCATGTCTTAATTCTTTTTCCATCCCCTTTCCCTCCTTCTCTTCTTCCTCCTTCTATCTCAGCCTCCTTCCCATTTGCAAAAGAGCTATTTTCCTGTTTCCTATTATATATTTTTTATTTTGCTCTTTAATTTATTTATACGTTGCTCATCTAAGAAAGATTATGCAATATTTAAGATTGGGTGTCTGACTTATTTCCCTTAACATCATGGTTTCAAGTTTTGATGGGTGCTAAAGTTTGAGAACTACTGGCTAGTCTAATGATGAGAAAAGTAAGAAAATAGCATCTACTTCTCATTGTTTTCTTTGCATAAGACACAAATAAACATTTTATACACATGTATTCTTCACATAATCCTCACAGTAGCCCAAGCCAGTAGGGGACAATGATGGGGAAACCTTGGTATAGAGCAGATAAGAAATTTCTTAAAATCACACAGCTAGAAAGCTACAGAGACCAGATTTGCACCTAGGCAGATTGACTCTATAACCTATGAGTTTAACTATTAATCTATCTTACTTCTCACCTTAACATCCAATAAATTTTCTAAAAAGCTAAATCACTTACCACAGTAGATTATAGACTACCTGCCTGGGGACATACATATGTATCTCTGAACTAAAGAATTTGAGAGACATGTTTGGCTAGAAGGTGGTGAGACAAATCCTAGGAAATGATGGGAGGCCAGTACTGTGTGAAAAAGCTGAGACTGTCTGAGATAGTTGTAGTAATGGTGACACTGAAGGACCTTTAAGGCCAGTGGCTTCTACCATTCGACTCTATTGCTTCTCTTCTTGTTATGCTGCAACCTCTCACTATCAACCCCTAGCCTTATTGCACACATGTGTTGGTTCTACGAGCCTTAAATGTGCAGGGATAGGATTCAGACATGTGAAAAGCAAAGAAAAAAAGCCTCAGTCACAAGAAGAGATCAGCAGCAATGTGCATGCACCTATGTTTATAGCTGCACAATTCGTATTAGCCAGATCTTGGAACAACCCGAATGGTCATCAACTGTTGAACAGATGAAAAAGATGTGGCATTTTTATACAATGGAGTACTACTCACCTGTAAAGAAGGATAAACTAGAGGCTTTTATAGGTAAATGGATACAAATAGAAACTATACTCATAAGTGAAATAAGTCTGACTCACATGTGTAAACACCATATTGTCTGGCTAGTATGAGAGACTGAAAGTAAATAAGATCCAAAAGTTACAGCAGATATAGTGAAAGGGAAAGAAACTGCTGAAAGGGAAATCATTGTTTGATCAATTTTGCATGCCTGTATCTGGTAACCTGAGCAACTATTTTGAAGATAACAATATGCAATATAACCATTGTTAAATTTCTATCATCTAAAAATCCTGTATCACTATTATTTTTTGTTGTTGTTGTCATTTGGCTTTTGTTTGTTTGCTTGATCGCTTTTTTTATTTTTATGTGCTTTGTTTTCTCTTTAAAATAAAGAGATCAAGCAGTGGGCAGGGATAAAAAATTCATTGGAATAAGGAACTAGGTGTCCAAGTTCCCCTGAAGGGTGTTCAGTGAAGTCATGAGATTCACCCAATGGTACAAGGAGGTAGATATCATGCAATGGAGTTAACAGAAATGTCCACTCGCTTTCTAGTCCCAAGCATTGGATAAAAGAGGTAAAGGTGGTGAGCAGAAGAAAGCAAATCACGTGCATCTCAGTATGCCTCATTTGGAGCTGATTGGGATCAACTCATTAAATCTGTAAGAGACTTGTTGCCCTTTCTCATTCAGAACTCTAGATAGGTCTCACGGGTTTAATAGTGTGGTGAGTCAGGCAGAGAAAGGCCCCGAGCTTTAAATTTTCTGATCATCAGTTCCCATGCTGACCAGGGACTGAGAGGAAATTTAGCCTGTCAGCCCTGGCAAGGTGAAGCAACCTCACAGTGGAGGTAAAAGGTAGACTGCCAAGCCAGCAGGCTGGAGAGTGACTGGCATAGACCTACATCCCACAGCCAACAGATGCAAGGGGAGGCCAAGCCAGCCAAGGTTAATCCCAGGATCTCACTGAGCCAAGAGAGACACCAGGGTCTGAGGAATATTTCAGACTTCACCACACATGGAAAAACCCAAGGAATTTCTCTGGAAGCCAGAAGGAGCTAGCACTCAGCTTGGGGTCTCAGTGCTTCCCTTCTGTCTCAGATCCTTCTACAGCATCTCCCACATCTCCATCTTGCAGATCCACATTAACCTGCAGCACCCCATAACCCTGCCTACTAATTTTAGAACCCAAACAAAGGGAAGAGAGAGAAACCTGAAAGGCCAAACATTTGCTGGTGATTCTAAGTATCATCTGACTGAGAATTGTTTAAAATTTTGGATGGGACAGAGTTTCAAGATGTTGGACACTTAATTTTCCCAACAGCAATTGTATGTTTACAAAAATAAAAGGGTAGCAGCAATATTAAACATTTTTTCATTTCTTTTATACCTAATAAGAGCTTCATTTGGCCACATACATTTATTCATGTGATTAGCTGTTTAATTTCTGCCTGCATTGCTTGAATAAAAGCCCTGAAGGACAAGGACTATTTTACTCCCTGCCTTAGACCCAGCACACATGCGCAGGACCTTACCTTAATCTTAAAGTATCTGGCACCTAGAATAGTTCCTGGCATATGTTAAGCAACAGTTAAGTATTTTGATATTGAATTTTGTTGATAATTGATATTTTTGATGAATTAATCAGTGAAAGAATTGAAATAATCAGTGAAAAAGGACACTGGTCAGTAGTTTCCCTGGTTACAGATTAACAAGTAGAGTCAATAACGATTCTACAACATAAAAGTACATTGCTATGAAATCATTATTTCATATGATGCTTTAAGATACACTAAGACTTAAAGAAAACATGTTGTACGTGTATTGTTCATTCAATATATTTGATTCTTTCAACAACCATGTAAGATAGACCACATATATTCATATAGTCTTATAAATAAGTTAATGGAGATTGAAAGAAGTGAATCAGTATGAGGTCTGATGCATGCGAATCATCAGAGCTTGGGATATAATCCTTATTTTTCGTCCACCAGTTTATGGGATCACACAGTAATGGCCAGATCAGTGGTTTGGGGGACTGACCAGAAGACCAGTGAAAAAAGTGCCCTGAGTAAACATCACGCAAACTTACCAACATATAAAGGACCCTGGAGGGCACAGAAGTAGTGCTGCCAATAAGGAGAATGTTTCCATTAAAGAATTCTACCTCCCATGATGAAGTAAATGTGTCCACTTCATGCCCATCCCAGGTGGTCAGCCTAGGGCGGGCAGCCCTCCCAGGATAAAGGAACGGGTGGGTTAGCCCAGTCTCTGTCTACACACAAGTTAAAGAATGTGATGCAATTTCTCTGTCTCTGAAATTGTGCACGAAAGTGCAATTCAGTTTTTTATATGGGCTGCACAAAAAGACTTTATGCCCTTCCAGTAAGGCTAGAGGCAGCCTAAGAAGCACCACATGGATGGGGGTGCTTTTCCTTTCTTCGTCAGGGAAGCTCGGTTAGTGCTCTCATCAGCCTGAAGCAGAGCTCCAGAGCCAGTGCAGGTGTCCTAATCCTGGCACTACCCAGGCCATCCTCACAGTGGCACTGTAGCCTTGATCAACAGATACTTATCCACTGACAGCATGGAAAAGAGAATGGTAGTAGTACTGCTTGACTGGGATGCAGAATCCAACCTGGCCCTTTGCAGATGGACTGTAGCATTTCTGTCACATAGTGCAGCTAGGATGCCTGTCATTCACTCACTCTACTTTCGTGTCAGCAGCCATGCATTAAAATTCTGCCATATGGACCTCTAGGAAAGATGCTAGGGATACAAAGATTTAAAATAATTTACACCGTGCTCCAAGATACCTAGGAGTTCAATGCTAAGTGAGAAATTTGAAAATAACTGATGCCATTAACTATATATGCTGATTAATACTGATTGTCAATTTGAGTGTATTAAGAGACTCCTGACAAGGTGACTGAGGTGTGAGAGCACTAGCCTCATCGATGGATTAACTCACTGATGAATTCATAGCAGATAAACTAGTAATAGGCAGGACCTAGGCGGAGGAATAGGGCCATGGGGGTGCGACCTTAGGGACTATAGCATGTGCCCAGCCCCTTTCTTTCTGACCCTTCCTGCTCACTGCTTCCTAGATGTCATGAATTGAGCATCTTTCCTACACTATGCCCTTCCGCCATGGTGTTTCTCTCTTGAAAACAATTGACTATAGACTGAAATCTTTAGCCAAAATAAACTCTCTCCTCCTTTAAATTGCAAAATAACTCATTCCTCCTTTAAGTAGCTATTTCTCAGTTTGTGACAGTGACAAAAAGATAATTAACATACCTAGGGTATATCCAGTTGAGCATAATGGAAGGGAAAAGCCTTTAGTCCTCACCACTCTCTCTTGTACAGCAGAAATAAGTTCTGGTCTTTTACTGCCACTGGGCTTATTACATCAGGTAGATTATTTCTGTACCTCTCAGAAATTCTGTGACCTCTCTAGCAACATTTTGTGTGTAAATTTTGCCAAGGTTTTGCACTGCTTACAAGTGGTACCTGGGTGAAAATTGAAGTTCAGAACACAGGGATAGTCCACCTCATCCCTGAAAGTCACCTCCATGATGAGGTCACCTGACAGTTTCTTTTTGAGAGATTATTTCTGATTTCATTTTTTCCAAAGCCTCATTCAATTGCTTTGTTACCACTTCAGAGAAACCTGGTAGGGGGCTTTCAGATTTTCCAGCCTCATTGCCCCCTGGGTTTGCATTTGGTGAACTGGGTGTCTGAGGTTGTGTCCTGTATGAGTGTCTTCCCATTTCTTTTCTTTTTTAGTTTAATTCCTAGAGTGATACCTGTTAGTTGCCTGCAGTGGGTTGCTTTAATGGTGGTATTAAGAACTTCCAGGTGATGAGCACTTCCCGGAGACATCTTCTAGGTGTAGCTGGTTCCTGGGCTCCGAGTCTATTGGAAAATCCCACCTCCTCAGTTTGTCAGAAATAAGAAACCACTGCTCGCCTAGCCCAGTCCCTGGTTTTTTGGCACCGTGCCTCAGTTCTCTCTGTGACCCCCAGTCAACCTCAGGCCTGGGCCATCAGGACCAACAGCTATCCAGATCAACTGAGTTAATTCTGGCTGCAGTGGCACCCACAGTACCAAACACAGCCAACAAAACAATAAACTGAGCCAACCCAATTTGCAACCCTCAACCATATAAACTGAATTTGTAACCATACATCAGAATGCAAAACAATCATATACAATACATAGGTCCACAATATGTCAATTCTGTTCTCAAGGGTCAGGACCCAAAATGAATTTAAGAGAAAGCAGAGAAGTGGGAAAAGAGAAAGAGACTGTAAGTAGGTTGGAGGACAAAGATGGGTCCCACTAACTTAGGAAAACCACTGCAGAAGACTGAGGGAAAAGAGAGTCAAAAGAGACAAAAAGGAGAACAGAACAAGACCACACCCAGAAGGAGGG
>RJWM01039361.1:0-16093 GCA_004363535.1 Dasyprocta punctata
CCAGGCATGCGTGGGGCTCACTGAACACTCAGGAACAGAGAGCCCTGAATTGAACCTGAGCAGGGCTTATAAGCTATAGAACAAAGGGAGGAGGGGTCTTTGCAAGCGTGGTTACAGAAGCAGATGGCATTGGTTAGTTTAAATGGCATTTTTACATTTATTGGAGAAAGTAACCATAGGGAGGTCTGAGGTTGGGGGCGGTTTTTATCTCGTAACCCAGTTTCCCTGTCAGCTCTGTCCTTGGGCAGTCTATAAACTGTAACAGCTCAATTCCCGGAGTAGGGGGGGGGTGTGAGCGAACAGTAAAACCCATACATTGTATTAATAACAGGGAAAATCCTCCTTACACTTGAACCTCTAAGAAGGACAAGAGTTAGGTCATTCAATTATTTTAAATCGCTAACTATTCTTCAGCAAAAAGGTGAGAATTTCTCTGCCTTCTTAGATCATTTACAAGAGGTATTGATGAAACATGCATCCTTGACTCCTGATTGCATAGAAGGGCAAATCGTTCTCAAAGACAAGTTTAGTACCCAGTCAGCCTCAGATATAAATAAAAAGCTACAAAGTTTGACACTTGCTCCATATAGCTCACTTGGATACATTAGTGAAAATTGCCTCCTCACTATTTTATAATCAAGACCAAGAAGACGCCAAGGGGAGGAAACAAAAAGACCAAAGCAATGGCTACTTTAGTTGTGGCCTTAAAATGAGTAGACTCTAAGTCTGATTCTCAGGGCTCCAGCAACTGCTCAATGACTTAACTCACTTGTCCTCACTGTGGAAAATCATGGCACCTTAAGTGAAACTATGATAAGAACTGTCATGACAAGAGGTTTCCTGAGATACACCCTGATTGAAAAGGTGACCACTAGAAGTTAGACTGTCCCCTAAGACAGAAGTCCCAGGGATCAGATCCATCTTACCACCTGGTTCAGCAAGACTGAGAGGGCATGAGAAACTCTCTGCCTTCTCCCCTGGCCTGATTGTCATCTCCATGGAGTAGTCCCAAGTAATCATGACTATAGAGGAAAAAGAAACCATCCTATCTATGGACACTGGTGTGTGTGTCTCAGTCATTTTTTCAAACTTTGCTTCCTTCCAGCCATCATACTTCAGGGAAAGGAGCCACTAAAGAGGAGGTAACTTGCTATAACTCACAATTGTTAGGATGTAACTGAGGTGGTTTCTTTCCTCCCATTCCTTTTTTTTTATTATTATTCCTGAAAGTCCAGCTTTCCTCCTGGGGAGAGTTATCTTATTTGAATACTGTAATATGCATGCACCCAAGTCAGATATGCTGTCTCCGCGAATGGAAAGAGAAACAAATCCTGAAGTATGGGCAATTGAAGGTAGAATAGGTAGAAGAATAAGAGCTATTGTGGTACATATACATTTCAAATATTGTACTATTTTTCCTCATCAAAGACAATACCCTGTAAGCCTGTAGTTATGGAGAATTATTGCCTATAATCAATAATTTAAGGGCACAAAGTTTACTAACACCCTGAAACAACTCTTGCAACAATCAAGTCTTTGGAGTTTAAAAACCCAGCGGAGAGTGCAGGTTGGTACAGGACCTTAGATTGTTAAATGAGGCAGTATTGCCTATCTACTCAATGGTACTTTACCCAGAAAATCTCTTTCCTCAGATCACAGAAGATGCCAGTTGGTTTTCAGTGTTAGATTTAAAAGATGACTTCTTTTGCAATCCTTTACATACAGGTTCCCAGTTTCTTCTTGCCTTTGAAAATCCTCAGCACAAATCCTCTCAACTAACTTGCACTGGGTTTCTTCAAAGGTTCAGAGGCAGTCCTAATCTTTTTGGATAAGTGCTTTCCCATGACTTGGTATTCTTTGAATTTTCAGAGACCAAAGTTTTACAATATATAAGTGATATAATATTATCTGCCCCCTCAGAAGGGCTCTCTAGCCAAGGAGCCCATGCTCTGCTCAATTTCCCAGCAGAAAGATGTTATAAAGTATTTAGATCTAAGGCATAAATTTGAAGCCTTGAGGTAAAATACTTCGTCATTATTATATCTAAAATACCCAAAGTCTAGGAGAAGAGAAAATTGTACCAATATTTCTCTTCTCATAACCCAAGACCCTAAAACAGCTAAGATATTTCTAGGAATTATAGACTTTTTTCACCTTTAAATAGCAATATATGGTGAGATTGCATGACCCTTCTATCATCTTATAAAGGAAGTCCAAATAACAGATACCCATATTTTAACGTGGGAATCTGATTTCCAAAGTGAATTTCAGAAGTTTAAATAGTGCTTCTAAATGCCCCTGCACTGAGCCTTCTGACAGGGCACCACTTCAATCTGTATGTTGATAAAAGGTAGCGCATGACTTTAGTAGTGCTTAGGCAAGATTGAGGGCATGCATAACACCCTATTATGCATCTGAGTCATGAATTAGATATTATATCAAATTAATGGCCTGTGTGTCTTAGAGATGCAGATGCAGCTTCTCTCCTAGTACCAGAGGCATCCAAACTGACTTTAGGCAAAGATCTCATTGTGTATACAGCCCACATTTTGGCAGGACTTCTCTATTCCTAAGAGTCTATGGCTATCAGGCAACAAACTTCTTAAGTACCAGGCTATAATTCTAGGAGGACCAGCCATTCAGATAAACATATGGTCCTCCTTAAATCCTGCCATCTTTCTACCAGAGAAGGAGAGAACTGAGAATAAAAGATATGACTATAAAAAAATAATTCTCCACACATATGCAGCCAGGAAAGACTTATTAGACACACCCCTTATTAAATCCAATTTGACCCTCTTCTGTGATGGCAGTTCCTTTATGGATAATGGGACAAAACAGGCAGAGTATGTAGAAGTGACTCTACACGAGACATTTGAAAGCTCCTAAAATGCCCCTGTGACTAGTGTCCAACTAGCCAAACCCATAGCTCTGATCAGAGCTTTACAACTCAGTGAAGGAAAGAAGGCCAATATTTAAGCTGATTCAAAGAGTGCTTTTCTAGTATTATATGCTAAAGCAGTCATATAGAAAAAAATTATCTGATAGTTAATGGATCTCTCATAAAACATTATAAGGAGATAGATAATTTTTTTTTTTTTTTTTTTTTTTGCAGCACCAGGGATTGAACTCACAACCTTGAGCCTGCCAGGGCAGGCACTTAAGCCACTGAGCCAAACTCCCAGCCCTGGATTTTTGAGGCAGGGTCGCACTATGTAGCTCAGGCCGGCCTTGTGTTCGCGTTGTAGCCCAAGCCAGCCTCGAACTCATAATGCTCCTCCTACCTCAGCCTCCTGAGTGCTGGGATTAAAGGCGTGCGCCACCACACCCAGCTGGAGATAGATAAATTTTTATCATCTGTCTGTATGTCCTCTAAAACGGCAGAATTCACTATAAAAAACACCAAAATAGAGTTGACAAACTATCTTAAGGTAATCAACTGGTTGACACAGCCGCAAAAGAAACTTTGTTCAAGTGCCCCTCTTTCATGTCACCCTGATCTGAGAAAGATCCCTTGACTATATTTGACCCAAATGTTCTCAATCAGAAATCAAATGGGTTCTGTCCCTTGGTGTCAGTTCCTTCCATCAGGATGGTTACAGTCAGATGATGGTAAAGTATTTCTTCCTGGTGCTAGTAAATATGGAATTATTAAGTATTTGCATCAAAACTTTCACTTGGGGAGAGACACAACCCACTTGTCAACCTCAAAATTATTCATAAGAAAGGAACTTTCTCAGACAATAAAGTTAATTAAGACATTTGAGCTCTGCCGAAAGAACAGTCCTCTTATCTGGAACATAACACCTTCAGGTATACAGAGACATGATAAATACCCTGGAGAAGATTGGCAGCACAATTTTACTCATTTGCCAAATAGCAAGGAACTCCAATACTGGAGTAGTAATGTTATGGGTTTAAAACCAGCATAGGAAACCAAGCAGCCAATTGTGAATTCAGAGGAGCCTTTATTAGTTGAGCCTGGCAGCTGAACTGCCTGTAGAGAGATGGCAGAACAGCACAGACCCCTTACAGTAAGCAGAATTTAAAGCAAAATCCACATCCTGATCAGTACAGTCACCTGTTACTCTTGGCTAAATCTAGAACAGGGAGTTTAATCTGTAACTGACTGTGAGCAATACAAAGAACTTGGTTTAGCAAGTGCATTGGTTTTAACATACGTATGTTCTTTCAGGGGCAAACTGACCTCACTGTACTTTCTCTTAGTCACTTGCCATACCCTGGGCTGATTTGGGGGTTAGCTATGTGGAATTTTTCTATGTGAACCATCACAGTATCTGGGTAGATACTTTCACTAACTGGGTTGAGGCCTTTCTTTATAAAACAGAAAAAAAACAAGAGATAATAAATGTTTTGGTCTCAGAAGTCATCCCCAGATTTGGCCTTTAGAGTGATCATGAGTCTTCTTTTACAGCAATAGTCACATAAAGTATTTCTCAGGCACTGGGCATTCTCTATCACCTTCATTGTGCAGAAACCACAATTAGCAGGAAAGTTAGAAAAAATAAATGAGATGCTAAAGGGACATTTTCACTAAATGGCTCAAGAAATGCACCTACCGTGACCTTACTTACTGCTTTTAGTGCTTATAAAAATAAGAACTACTCAAATTCTAGGACACAGTCCATTTAAAATGTTTCATGGGCACCCTTTTGTCACTAATGGTTTTCTGTTTGATAGAGAAACAGATGATTTACAAAAAGATGTCACCACACTTTCTAAATTCCAACACTTTTCAATATCTATTGGGAACTCAGCCTAAAGAAAAGGGAAATTCCATATTCTACCCTGGGGATTTAGTACTGGTAAAGCCTCTTCTCTCATCATCCCCTTCCCTAGAAACAGTTTGAGAAGGACCATACACCATGATCCTGTCAACTTATCAGCTGTCAACCTGTGAACTTATGAAAGACTTAAAATTCTTGTTCAAAAAGAAAACAAAGTCTTCCGAGAAGTGATCTAAGATGTTACTCTTAGACCTTTTACTAATTATTTTACCACTTAAAGGAGAGTACAATTCCTTTCCAGTGTGGGCAAAAGAATATGTAGAGTTGTTGCAACAAACATTTTGCTGGATATGTAGCCTGCTCCCCTTGACAAGTGCATTAGAAATTCCCTTGGTGGGTATCTTCGACAAGACAATTGAAATAAACTGCAAGACTACATTGCTGAGACATGAAAAAGTTCAGGGGTTCATAGTGTAGCCCCTCATTGCAAGGTAACTGGGTGGCCTATAAACTTCACCCTTAATGATCCTGGACATAATCCAATTTTTTCTAAGAATTTCACTAAAGCCTCTCTACAGGCACTAGTAAAACCCTTATTAAATAAGAGTAATGGTTCTATCATGAGAGACACCAATCATAGATATCAAGATGTCTACTTTCAGATATGAGTTGATTATATGTGGCTAATTCTAACTATAAAGAAACTTAATAAAAAAGCCCCCTTATGTTAGAACAAAAAATCACTCATTCTCATTAACCTAACTCTGCTAAATATTTGGTATAAACACCCCTCAGACAGTGTATACATACAATAATTTTACAAGTCAAAGACTTGTTTACAATTTACTGGTTTGACTGCCCTGGAAATAGATGGCATTCAATGATTGTGTGGAACAAATTTATGGCCCTAGATACCTCCTGGATGTATAGGGAGACACACATTAGGATTTTTGTGGTTATGAGGCAAGATTATAAAAATATTGACAAACCTGCAAACCTATCCTGTCTATAGCATCAATAGGCTAAGAGTGTGTTTCACAGGGTATGATCATTTGGCTTCTATCTTTGTCCCTTCCTTAGGATTAGGGGATGTCATGTAACACATTGAAGCCTTCATAACTATACACAATGGGCCTTGAGCAAAACCTTAACTGGTTTCACTGAAATGAAAAACTAAATTAAATGGGACAAGCTGTCCTCCAAAATTGGATGATATCAGACATTCTAACAGCAACACAAGTGGGTCCTTATGCAATTATAGGAGCTGAATGTTGTGTTTACATTCCTGATCCTTCTGCTAATATCTCAATGGCTGCTCAAGATATTAAGTGACAGATTAATGTAATGTCATATTCTGAAATTCCCAAGGCCTTCTCCTTACCCGATTTGTGAGAAGCTATTACTGGCTCTTCCTGGTGGAAGCATTTCTTGGTTGCATTCATAATAGTCTTCATCTTGTTATTTGACCCCATTCATACTTAACTGTTTCTTTGGCCTTGTCTCCTCCATACTTAAAACTATATGCCTACCCAAGGCGAGACACCTGATGTCTATTGAGGGCTTTTAGATAGAACTCTGGGGAGTATCTCTAACTGTAGATCACAACTATGACCCACTTTGGCCCATAGTAACCAGAGCAGTCATCCTCTCCTTGCCCCCTTAGGGCAGTTAGGAGTACTTCTTCAGGAGAGGATATTATAGACAGTTGAGCTAGGTACAAATATTATAGACAGGCAGATAGGACAGAGCCCTCAAGGGAGTCAGAACAAAATGAAAACTCATTACAACTGTGGCCAGAGGTGCATCTGTTGGAGGCCAGGCATCAAGATAAAGACAAAATGACCAGGCCTGAGATGTGATAACACCTGGTCTAATGAAGTCTAGATAGACATCATTCAACTTGGTGAGTGAGCAAGACCCTTGGAATCATTCCCACTTGTAAAGTTCTTTATATTTCCCATATGCACCTGCTATGTGATTTTTTTTTCCAATTGGATCAATATTACCTGAACGACTATGCTTATAATCTTACTGGTTGATGGTAGCTGTAACCCACATTGTACACTTGTGGTTGTTACAGGCAACTGAGTTAGACAGAAATATTATAGGCAGTAAGACAGCGCTAGGTCCTGAAAGGAGTCAGTGCAGACGCCCAGATACCTTGCAACTGTGGGGGAGACAGATACCTCCTGCTGTGGGCCAGGCCTCAAGACAAAAAACAAAAAAAGTACCCATATCCTAAAGATTGATATTCTAAAAAGGCCTCTATCACCCTGATAAAGCCAGGAGTCACCATCCCAACCTCCTGAGGGAAGAGTGACTGCTCTTTAAGCATGCCTGCTTGCTGGGTAACTCACTTCCTCATTTGTCCCTGATTTAATAAATTTTACCTGAGTAATTAATCTTATTGGTTATCCATGGTTTTATCCCACCTTATGCCTGCCTTGTGAGTTTCCAGGTTTTCCCTAGCTTGGACCCAACTCACCTTGAGGTTTTGCTCTATAAAAGTCCCTAGAAAAATAGTCTTTGGCGACCCGCTCAAGACCCCTTGTGTCTCTCAGACAAAAGCTTTCTTTCTCTCAATAAATATAATCTGTTTTTAACCTCCATTATTCCTAAAATTCATTCTTTCATTTTAGAGAACACGAATTGTACCAGATATCTAATAGGTTGGGAGTTTCATTCCCTTATATCGGTAGTGCTCTATAAAATTTCCTTTGAGAAGCAGTGTCCTTGGCAACCCACTTTATGTCCCTTCTGCCACTCAAGAGCTGTACCTGTCCCACTTAATAAATATTTCCTATTTTTAGTCTCCATTGCTCCTTAAAATTTATTCTTCAATTTTGGGGGACGTGAAATAGGGATATAGGACATCCAGTAGTTCGGGAGATATAATATTTCCCTTGTATCATATTTGTGGGCTCTGATATCATTTTGTATATCACAACTATCCTCTTCCTATTTGCTTTTCTCCATAACCTTCATTGTTTTTGATAGTGAATTGGAGCTTGAAATTTGGAAACAGTTTTTGCACTAGCTCTCTATTATGGCTTGCATTTTTCCTGGGGCAAAATCTCTATGTTATTGCTCTAGGCCTGGAGACAGGGAAAGTGATATCCTTTTCTCTGTGTGACACTCCTTCTTTAATAACTGTATGCTCTAGGAGCGTGGCATGGGTAGCAGTCTCAACTCTTCTAGCCTTGTCTTTTTTGAAACAAAACCTCTGTTTCATGAACTGAGTCAAGGCCAATATGAACTGAACTGTAGAAACTATTCTCAGTAAGGCTTTCCAGGGTAGAACCTCCAGACCAGGACAAAGGACTGAATAGTAGAAAGGAACTATATGTATGTCTTGGCCTCACCCAGAAAATAAGCTCTGTAACAGGTAAATGAGGTAAGCATGAGAAATATCAATGACCAATTCCTTCCAGAAAGGTATCATACAATGTAACTGCTTATTAGAGAAAAAGGAAAACATACTCTGGAGTGCAGAAGCCTGTCATGCTGTTTGTATGCCAGTCACTAGCATTACAAAATAGAACTTTGAAAGTCAGATTTTTTTAGAAAAAAACTTCTGCAAATTTCTTCCTCCTAAATGCATAATCTATGCCCCTCCCCTCCTCAGACCACAAGTGTCAGAATATATAGATGCTATCACCAGGACACCTGGATCCCAGTTAGCTTTCCACAGGAAAGGAGACAATGAGCTGAGGATGACTGGGAGCCATAAAGTAAGTGTTAAGTGAAGCATTGTCTCTCAGTGCTTCCCCTGCCCTCTGTTCCTTACTAAAAAGCACCCTTACTCACTTGTGCAAGGGCAGATGATGTTTTGAGGCAAATGGAGCCATTTTTCTCCTTGGAGCTCAGTTTGAACAATTTTTTTTTATGCTTTTACTAAAATATGTGGCCTTCTTTGATTTGATCAGCAGAGAGTAATTGAACCTAAGTGTATTAACCTAAGTGGCTGGTAACATACTCTGAGTAGGGTGGGGACAGGTTGCAGTTTGCATGCAACAGATTCTTGCTATTCTTGTGAAACTTTTAGTAAACTTTCTTGATTATGTCTTTCTTCTTTAGCCGAAGGTCTTTTTATATTTTTTTTTGGAAAGGAGTGTAATGAACAAATCTCAAACACTGAGCATAAAAACTATCCTTACAAAGGAATATACATTTAATTGGATCAGTTGGTAAAGTAATTAATATACCAGGATATTACAAATAATTGAGCAATCAGGCAGCAAACAGTGGAATTTAACAGCTGGAAATGGTCAGGGAAAAATCACTCCAAGAGAGACATATCACTTTCGCTGCTTTGTTTTGATTGGCTTTATTCTGTTTTATTTTGTTTAGTTTTATTCTCTTAAAAATAAAACATTAAAAAAATCACTGTCTTCATTAGAAAGGTGACTTGTGGGCCTTTCCATGACATATCCTCTTAGGGGTAGCAGCAACAAGATAAAATTTTACACAGGGATCTGGGAGTGGGGGATAACAGGACAAAAAACAGACTTCACTAAAATACATAGCCAACTAACAAACAAAATGTAAATTCCAAGTTCAGGAGTGAGAAGTCAGTATTCAGAGTTGTTACAATATATATTAACTAAAATGTCCAGTTTCAAAGAACAAAAAATTATGAGACATTCAAAGAAATTCTGATCTATAGAGAGCAAATTAAAAAAGAAAAACAAAAGCGCAGATAAAAGAAATTGCCTATTAGGCAACCAGATGTCAGTTTTTTAAACAGACACTTCAAAATGTTCCTGGCCTTTTAGGTTCCACATGTTCAGGTTTGTCTGATGGCTGCTGACCAAATCAAAAGAGACCACAAATTTGGGCAAAAAAGGAAAAAAAGACTTATTTGAAGCTAGTTCCAAGGAGATGGAGGAGCCTATTTGCCTCAAGTCACCATTTGCCTGAGTACAGGTAGGGAAAGTTTTTTTTTTTTTTAATTTATTTTATTTATTATAAGGAACAGAGAGACAGGGAAGTACAGAGAGACTACACAGACCCATTCCTCTTTCTTTTGGAAGCAGAGCCTGGGCTCCAGCCTCCTGAGTTTCACACTGTCACTTCCTTGAGGCTGAGGGGAGAAAATGTTGGTGTTGCGGGTGTTGTGATGGGGGGAGCAATGAAATGACAGAGAGAGGTTGCAAATCTCCACTTATTTTCTCTTTAGGTTTTCTTTGTTTTATTCCTCAGTCTGTGGGAGAAGCCTAGGCTAAAATCTCTTGAGGCTCACGTCTGCTTATTCTGTCACTTCTCTGAGGCTGAGTGGAGAAAGTGTTGGCTATGCACGAAGAGTGGGGTTTGGGTGAATTTTTTTTTAATCTCTGCAATGACACCTCTAACTTTTAAAATTCTATTTTACAGTGAATCTAGGAAACTATGATTACAAAGCAAAGATATGACAATGTGTCATCAAACATCAAATACCAATGTAAAGGTAGAAGTTATTAAAAAGGGCCAAGTGGAGATTCTTGAGTGGAAAAACAACTAAATAAAAATTTCACTAGATTGCTTTAAGAAAAGATAGATTTGATATGGCAGAAGAAATAATGAAGTAGGGACTATGCAATACAAAGAACACAGAAATTAAATACTGATGAAAAAGTAACAGAGATTTAGAAAAATGTGGGATACTGTTAAACATTCCAAAACTTCCTAATAGAATTCCAGAAAGGTGGAAGAGAGGAGCAGAAAAAATAATTGGCATTATCCACAAGAATAAATGAATAGAAACAAATGGTAAATAAGAAAGTTATTATAACAAATGCTATAAATATACTTACTTCTCTTTTCTTCTGCCAGATTTGTTAAAAATAAACATTTTATATTGTAGAAAGTATCATGTAAAATAAATGAAAATTATCAGCCCAAGACAGAAGAGAAGAAGTCATTTGCCTTCTTGTTTCTATCCTCCATTTGTCAAGTTTTTCCATGGATTGCTCAACCTCTTACATTCCAAGGATGTGTATACATGGGTGAAGGGTAAAATTTCACATATATCTGATGTTATAGACCAAGATGAGATTGAGTAGGATGAGATGAGGTGAGGTTATAGACCAAGATGAGATTGAGTAGGATGAGATGAGGTGAGGTGAGATGAGGTATTGTGTATAGTTGTAATAAAAGTAGTCTTGAGCATGCCAGGTGAGACTCAAGGTATGTCCAATACAGCGTTCATTTCAAGCTTAAAAACTAAAACAAAGCCGGGCGTGGTGGCGCACGCCTTTAATCCCAGCACTTGGGAGGCTGAGGTAGGCGGAGTGTTGTGAGTTCGAGGCCGGCTTGGGCTACAACGCGAGCACAAGGCTGGCCTGAGCTACATAGTGCGACCCTGCCTCAAAAAACCAGGGCCGGGAGTTTGGCTCAGTGCCTTAAGCGCCTGCCCTGGCAGGCGCAAGGTTGTGAGTTCAATCACCGGTGCCGCAAAAAAAAAAAAAAAAAAAAAAAACTAAAACAAATGAAGCAAAATGTAGCAGCATAATAACACAAAGAGTAGAAAATAGCAGCATAAAAAGAAAAGTGCAATAGAAAGTATAAATAAGTTAAAAATTCACTAGTCTGAAATATTAAAAAATCTATGAGCACTCTCAAGGTTACGGAATGGGGGGGGGAGAGAGAAACGATGACAGAGTAGGAAGTCTTAGTGTTTGTTCCCCAACAGAAATACCAATTTAACAATCATATGTGATCTCAGATACTCAGGAAGCTGAGGATGGAGGAGAGCAACATAACAATACCCTGTCTCAAAAGAAAAAAATTAGAAGGGGCTGGAATTTTAGTTTAGTGGTAGAACATCACTGTACCCCTGTGTTTGATCTCCAATCTCTCAACAAGCAAACAAACTTTAGAATCTTGAATCCAGTTAGTAAGTTGCAGCTGAGCATGAAAACCAGGAGCACTAAAATAGGGACTGAAGGATAGGGAGAAGTGAGAAGTTGCTAATCAATGAATATAAAGTTTCATTTATACAAGATCAGTAAATTCTGCATATTTGTGCACAAGACTGTGCTTATAATTAATGATTTATTGTGCACTTAATCTCTTAGATTTTTAAATTAAGTGTTCTGATGCTAATGATAATTTTAAAAATTACAGAAGAAATAGATTTATTATACCTACAAGTATTAACTATATCATATCTAGATACACTGAGCAACTGTAACTTGAAAATTTAAATAAAATGAACAAATTTCTAGAGGACTGCAACCTACAAAATGTAAATAAAAAATATGTCTGAGTAATTCAAGTTAGCAAGAAAGAAAACTAAACTGATATAATTTTTTTAAAGTAGCTTTACCAGTGAATTTCTCCCACACATTTCAAAATATTGCCAGTCTTACATTAGGTCTTCCAGAGGACAGTGAAAGATTCAATACTATGAAACTCATTTTATGAGATCAACATGAGTTGAACAATAAACGTTGATAAGTTTGATATATAAAATGGATATTACATGTGCATCTCTCTCATAGAGATAGAAGCAAAAAAATATCAACTGAAATTAACAATATGTAATAAATATACATGATGAATTTGAATCTTTTCAGGAATACATATTGGTTTTACATTTAAAAAACAGTCATTATAGTTCACTACATTAACAGATTAAAGAGAAAAAATCATAATGATCACAATAGATACAATAAAATTGTTTGGTAAAATTCAAGATGCCTTAATGATACAGAAAAAAGTTAAAAATTAGAAAAATAAGAAAACTTCATTAATTTCAGACAGAGATTATATAAAAATGCCCAGAACAATTATCATACTTATTAGCAAAATGTTGAATGCCTTTCTTTTGATATTTTTGATGTGCATTTGATATTGAATTGGAGCTATTTTACCCAATACAACAATAAAAAAAATTTTAAATGTTTAAAAATGAAACTGAAATAAATAGAACTCATTCATTTCAGAAAATGAGATTGCTTATATAGAACATTGATAAAAATCTACAAGAACATAATTAGAATTATCAAGTGAACTTTAGCAAGGTTGTTAAATACAAAATCAATATTCAAAATTCAAACATTTTTTAATTTTTCCAAATTAAAAAATAGAAATTAAAACTTAAACATAGAGGCCATTTACAATAACATCAAATTGTGATCACTTTTATGTGAATTAATCTAATTCAGCCATACATAAAATATAATACATACTAGCATACCTAAAGACGTGAAGACATTGTCTAGCAAGCTTGAGTCTTTAGGTATGCTCCTGCACCACAACACATTAAAATAAATAATACAAATTGTAAAGATACACTTTTGTACATAGATCAAAAGATTTATATATTCAATGCATGTCACAAAAAATGAATGTTAGGATGTTCAACAAACTTATGAGAAATGCTTTGCTCCATTAACCATCAAAAAATGAAAATTAAAATCAGAATAAGATATGTGTAAAATTTCTTCAGAATGACTATAAACTACTGACCAAACCAGTGTTTATTAGTATTCAAATCAATTAGAGCTCTATTTGTTGTTTAATTAGCAAAGCTGTCAGTATCTACCAAACTCTAGCATACGCAATGGTCTGAACATGTGCCCGAAAATGTGCATGTTGAACCTCAGTGACTTTGGTAGATGAGTCAGTCATGAGGGTGCACCCCTCAGATTGGAGTTAATAGCCTTATTAAAAAGTTGAAGGAAGTTCCCTTTTGATCTTTGTGTCTTTTACTATGTGAGATCACAGAGTTCCTCTCTGCTAGAGGACGTGGCATTCAAGGTGCCATTTTGGAAGTATAGCACAACCTTTATAACTAAATCTGCAGTTTATATGGTATTAGACTCACAGGTTCCAGATCTGTGAAGAATAAATTGCTCTTCTTTATAAATTAATCAGTCTTAGATAATTGCTGTAACAGCAAGAATGGGCTAAGACATCACATCAAACAAAACACACACACATGTATACACACACATATATTCAAATACAAGATAACCTCATTTTTTGAAATGATACAATCACCCATTAATAGCAGAAATATTTAGCAAATTGTTTTATGAAAATAAAACCACTATAACCACACATGAAATATATAGACAAGGATAGAGATATAGGTCAGTGGTAGAGTGCTTGCCTACCTTGTGCCAGGCCCTGGGTTAAATCCTTGGTATTGCAAAAACCAACAATAACCCAATAAACTTCATATAGCCAAAGAAACCAGGCATACATGATTTCCTTTATCAATTTAAATAGAGTTATACTAAGCTATGATTTTTTTCAATGATACAGCTTTTTATTGAAATTGAAATTTGCATTTGTTGTGCTTCTTTGCTGTTACACGTATGGTGATAAATGTCAAACCATGGCTCAAACTTTTAGTTTGAGAGCAGCAAATACAGCACTCAGTTCATCTGTTAAGTCTGTTTCTTGTATCAGATTTGATACAACTGAAAGCTGAAAACAGCTGCTCACAAGCATTGATGTTCCAAACAAAGTAAGAAAACAATCCAAAGTGCCTTCGCTGACTTAAAATTATTTGGCAGAGAATCCACACTTTAAGGATTTCATTTTCAGAACTACCAGCTGTACTGTCCTTTGTCATTCTTTCACACTCTGCCTTTGCAAGTGTTACACGTAGTTCATATTTTTTTCCAGATAGAGCTTTCTTGAATTCCATTTCCAGATTTCTAAAATCTAACCAGTGTAAGCTAAAAAGATGAAGTTGTTCAAAACTGGCTTCATCTGGAGCAGTAAGAAAATACAGGTTTGTCTCCATCTTATGCAACCATAAACTAAAATTCTCCTTTGTAGCTGCTACAATGTTAGAAAATTCCTTCTACATTTCCTGGTGGCTTATAAGATTGTCTGCAAATGGCGGATTTTCTAAATGCATTTTATTTATTTATTTACCCCCAAATCCATTTTATTTCAAGAAAAAGGATAAAGAAGAAGAAAAGAAAAACTGAAACAGAATTTCAAGACATGTCAATCAGGGGCCAGCAGTGGTACACACATTGCACATTGTCATCCTCAAATCATTCACCCAGAGCACAAGACATCTGCATTCAATAGTCTGAACAATACCAGCACAAATCTTTTTCTTCAGTGAACACAGAGAAATCAGTAGTAAAACTATCTTAACTATTTTATATACATATACATACACACATACCTATGTTGTTTCTTTCGGCTTTTCACACTGAGACAATATGATATTTACACGTTTTTTTTTTGTTGTTGTTGTTGTTTTTTGCACCGGGGATCAGACTCACAATTTCACGCCTGCCAGACAGGCACTTAAGCCTTTGAGCCAAACTCCCAGCCCTAGTTTTCTTGAGGCAGGGTCGCACTATGTAGCTCAGGCCGGCCTTTCGCTCGCGTTGTAGTCCAAATTGGCCTCGAATTCACAACGCTTTACCTACCTCAGCCTCCTGAGTGCTGGGATTATGCGCATCTTATCTAAATGCATTCTTAGATTTAGAAAATGATTCAGTTTTTCAGTTTCTAGGTCTTTCAAAAATATGCAGCTTTCTCTCCAAGTTTTCTCAAGTATTTTGATATTATAAATCATCCTGTTTTCCCTGTACTTTGTGCAGTTTGTTCTTCTTGAAGTACAGTGTAAAAATCTGTAAAAACTCTTGTGACAAAAAAAATCCTGCATACAGCACTGTAGACATCTATCCTTGTGTTCTTCCAGGCAGACACCAGTTTCTGGAGCTCCTCTCTCATGATGCCACCAATGGCATAACACAAAACTACTGCTACCTTTGCATTATTATTCATATCTGTGCATTCATCCAATCATATGGAGTTAACAGCCTGCCTTTTGTAAGTCAGTGTTGAGTCGCTGACTAACATTACTTGCTATGCACAAAACTTATTTTTACAGTATTTCTCTTTTTGTGTTTTTGAGACAGTGTCTCACTATGCAGTTCAGGCTGACCTTGAGCTCACTTTGTAGCCCAGGCTAGTCCTGAACTTGCAACTATCCTCCTACCTCAGCCTGCCGAGTGCTGGGATTACAGGCATGCACCACCATGCCCAGTTTCCAGTATTTGTAAGTGGCATCTCAGAGATGCACTGCATAATTTTAACCTTGCTTGAGAAATCATGAAAAAAGGAATTTCTCTCAGATAGCATGGTCATTTTGACAAAAATCATCATCAATTCAGCCGGGAGTAGCTGGGCGTGGTGCCGCACTCCTTTAATCCCAGCACTCGGGAGGCTGATGTAGGCGGAGCGTTGTGAGTTCGAGGCCGGCTTGGGCTACAGCGCGAGCGTAAGGCCGACCTGAGCTACATAGTGCGACCCTGCCTCAAAAAAACCAGGGCCGGGAGTTTGGCTCAGTGCCTTAAGTGCCTGCCCTGGCAGGCGCGAGGTTC
>RJWM01039362.1:0-16167 GCA_004363535.1 Dasyprocta punctata
AGCCACTCCACTATTATTTTATTGAAGTAAATTGCATCTGTATGTAAGAATTGTATCCTTTTCAGGCTGGGGGTTTAGCTCAGCGGGGTAAGCGCCTGCCTGGCAAGCCCAAGGTCGTGAGTTGGATCCCCAGTACCAAAAAAGAAAAAAAAAAAAAAAAAGAATTGTACACATTTCAAAAAGACTTTAAACATAACAACGCATGTGTTTTGGAAACTGATTTCAAAATAAAAATTTATGAATGGTCTGTCTTTTGGAATTATACTTTTGGGAAATTTATTAAGTGTGATATAAAGGAAAATGGAGGGAGAGACGGGGATTGGTCTTTATTTTCACAGATCATAGAAATTTCTGTGATTATTTGTTTAGTCCTTTTCATATTTTCAGTAAAACACTCTTCCAGCTTTTTCAAATTCCTCATGTTATATGCTTATACATAAATGTTTCAATTTCAAAATAGTCAGTAAGCACAAACCTGGACAAGCAGTACTAAAATACTTCTTCGTGAAGGGTCTTGTTAGACATGACCATTTCTTGACCCTATTACTGGTTCATTCTTTCTTTGGTTTCTCAGCATTTTCCCTCTTCTTAGCAGTGAAGACAGGTAGATTCGCAGCAATTGTGAACCAGACTTTCTTGTACTGTGGTAACAAATGACCTTCTGAGGGACCTGGGAAGGACAGAGGTAGCAGTTTGATGTGGATTTAAGTAGCATAAGTGCAAGGGGATCTCGAGTGAACTCTGTTAGTTGCCACCCTGGCTTCTTGAGTATTGGAAAAATTGAAAGAGTTTTAAGATTTCCCGAGGACTCAGGTTTATTTCATCAAGTATTGATGTTCCTTGGTGGTACTGGACTACCTAAACCCTAGAGTTTACCCACGACTCCAGGGCTGGAGATGATTGAGACATGACAATTGTCTGGATAATGACAAAAGGTTTCTTCAAGTTTATCCAAGTCTGGGTATAATGGACAGAGTTAGATATACTGGCCTTGAACTTAATAATGATTCTAGGTGCCTACTACAATGTCTAATATAAGTATTTCATTAATAGTAACAAAGGTAAGAGACCAGCTTTAACATTTAGAATTATAATGGAGTTATCTGCTACTCGGTAAAATTAATAATTGGAAATGATAGCTAGAAATATAGTTTTAATTCTTAAAATATACTAAACTTTTAAAACAAAACTAATGGGAGTAATTTGTATGCTTTCAAGTCTGAGGATGAGAGACACCTTGGTAAATATACAAATAACATGCTTTTTAGTTGATAATAGTAATTCAGCACATTTATAAGAGGATTTTAATACACATTAGATATACAGAACATCCCAACACGCAGCTGCTTTCTTAGATGACCACATGCACAGGAACTCACTCATCGAAGTTCACAGAACAACTTGCTACTTGAATAATTTGAATTTTAATCTGTGATTTATTGCCTAGGGTTCCCATGCTTATATTTCTATAATATGTATATTCATTAATCAGTGTCTATTGAGCATAGCGTATGTATCAAGCACTAGAATAGATGCTGTGTTTTCACAGATAAATAAAACCTAGTTTCTGCCATCAAAAAACTCACAGCCAGTTGTACGTTCACCCAGTCACGGCAGCTACCCACGTGGTTAATTCTGGAACGGGCAGTGGCCTCTTGGATCTTACCCTAGCTCCAGTTTAAGAATTTATCATGAAATATACCTGATAAATACATTTTAGAACAGTTGTTACACACTGAAAGGATGGCTGTGTGTGTGTGTGTGTGCTTGCACACACATGTGTGTGTGCGTAATTGGGTGAGATGATGAGTATTTTAATGTGAACAGTGCAGAAATGTGCTTTGGGACATTTTACATATTAAACTGTTTAAAATGCAACATAACCTCTCTTTTAAATTTTCTCTTCTGTTTTAAACTGAAATGGTGAATGTTGCTCTGCTCTCCAGCCGGGTGGCTCTAAGCCAGTTGACTCTTGCTATCTGGTATGCGCCCCAGGTTGGCTTCCTGTCCTCCATTTATGTTATGTTGATGTCTGACTTTGAAGATCAAAAGTTCTTAGAAAATCTCTTTTCCCTTCTCTGTGAGATAAGTAGTCAAGTGATTGCCTGTTAACGTCCTTGTCTCCCAAATACGGATTCCTAAAGAGAAATGGGTATTTCTGCAATATCACATTCCTTCAGGCTCTTAGTTATTCAGAGCCATAGTTTTCCTCTTTGGTTTCCCTAGAAAAACACTGCTCAAAACAATGGGCGCTGGCTACCAACAGCAACACCGAAGTGGTACTTACAGTCCAGCAGCTGTTCATGTCAGATGTTGATACTAAACGGCGTCCATAGCCCCAGTTTAATGATGTTTTAAAAGATATCTTAGGCTGTCTTTACCAGCATTCCTACTGATAAGCATAATGAAGAAGCGATTATATGCTTACATGTGTCTCTGGAATGTGTTTTGGACTTACCTTTTAATGTGCGTGTGTCATTTGAGAAATTTATGATAATTCTGAAAAAAATGATGCTTGGTGGTGAAGTTTGACATGAAATGCATAAGCTTCTCATTTTCTATGTTGTTGTGGACTCTTGTTCACCTCTGCTTTGTTCCCCGCCTCATGCTGGTGGGGTCCGTGGTCTAAAGAAACATCAGCCCAGGAAGAGATGGTTTCCTCCATCCTTACCGGGACAACTTCTTGTTATTCTCCTCCCATGTTTGTTTGGAGGATAATTGAAGTTTTTCCCTTACATAGAGGTAATTAAAACATTTTCCTTCAGTAAGTAGACTGTAAATAGTTTATTGCAGAGGCAATTATTAGGAAGATTGTATCATGAGAATGTGGACAGAAAAAAATATTTACTGCTCCCATTAACATTAACAGCTAACATTTGTGCTATCTTTCATCAAAAATTTATTCCGTATTTGTAGATTCTTTACTTTCCATAAATGGAGAATTAGATAACTATATTTCTTTTCCTCAATACTGAATTTCTTCCAAATTATCTAACCTTTCTCTACCTATACCTGTTTACACATGGTGGACTTATTTCATTAAAATGTGGATTTGGTGACTAATTTCTTGGATCCTCACAAAGCAAACTAAATTCTTCATCTTCATTTTGGTCCTCTCAGTATGCATCCTTTGAGTGTAGAAAGGAGGATGATCCTTTTAGTTGACCTCTTGAGTTCTCTGCAGTATTTATTTTGAAGATAAGTGTCAGCCGGACACCTCTGGGATCTGTCTTGTGATCAGATGAGGGTGCTCAAGTGAGCACCTCTTGTGACTTCACGTTTCTCATTTATTCTTAAAGATTTCTTATTGATGCAAGAAACTGCAGACTTGCTTAAAATTGCCTCGCATCCCACCTTAAACTCTTAAAGGGTTCTTTTTACTCAAGCAGAACCCGAGTACTATTCCTTCTAAGAGAGGAAATGAGGAAAACCCATTTTAGAGAGACTCAGAGCTTCATATCGTACATTAAGAATTAAATAAAAAGTTGATTTTGACAGATTTAAAATTATTCATCATTCATTCACTAAAAAAAAAATATTTATTGAAGGTCTTCCATATGCCCAAGCTGTGCCATTAGAAGATTCTGCATATTTCTGTGGTTACTTTTTTACAGTCCATAATGATGGTCTTAGATAGTCAGGACTCAAACCAGGGAGGAAATCACGACTTTTTTTTTTCAGTTTTCCTTCAAAAGCCTTGTCTGTTCAACCCCCAAGTCTGGACGGCTGTCAGAGCTCTGGCGAGAGCCGCAGGGCAGCTGCTTGCGGGGTTGTCGGGGGCATCCAGGGCCCGGTGTGTGCTCGGGAGGCGGCAGCTCTCCGTCCTTCCTGTAACTCCTCGTCCTCTCGGGGAGTGTCGGGGGTTAACACCCCACAATGAGTTTGTCGTGGCGGAAGTCAGTTTCACAGCCGGCAGGGACCGCTTCCGTAATTCCACACCTTGGACACCCAATCGGAGCTGCACAAGCGTCTGTTGACAGGCCACGAGGACGCGTCCTGCCTCAGCCCTGCTCTCCACGCGCCCCGGGCTCTGTGTGAGCTCCGTCCCTTCTCCCCGCCTCTCTGGTCGCCTCAAGGTTTGTGGAGAATAAACGACTCTTCATGCAGAGATTAGTGGGCCATGTCTCATTTTTTTCTCCTCCTTTTTCCCCTTGGTTCATTGCTCTCCATTTTGATTAATTTCTGCTTATTTGTTTAATACTGATGATAACATCGATGATAGAATACACAAGGGTGAAATCTTTTCCAACCAAAGTAAGAGTTTAAATAAATCTTGCTGCTCAAAAATAAACGTTAAGGGGTCCTGACCTCAGGACCCTGGAGGAGAATGAGAAGGGCCCCTTCCCGGCTGGCCTGCAGGGTCGGAGGGGCACCGGCGCTCGGGCTTGTAATCGGGGACAAATACACTCACCCCCCCAACAACCTGCTGTTTCGGAGGTCTGGCTAAATTTATAGCATCCAAGGAACATCAAACAACTTTTTGCTAGTATTGTTTAGTAGATCTTGCGGGCCTCTGGGTGGCGACCCGAGCATCTCTATGGAAGGTGACGGCGGGCAATGTAGCAGGTATGGGGGATTCTCTTCTGTCTTGTCTTTGAGGCCCAATATGGTTCTCTCTCTTTTGCTTTACTCCGATCATTGTTATTATTATTAATAAAATTAACAAAAATTAAAAAATTAAAAATAAACGTTAAGTGTAGGGAACTGTCCTGTGGTCATTCATGGTTGAAGATCATTTTTAGCCCATCTATAAAATATCTGGAGAATTATAAAATAAACATAGGAACGAGTGTGGTGGCACGTACTTGTAATCTCAGCACTCTGAGAAGCTGAGGCGGGAGGATCACAACTTCAAACCCAGTCTAGGCAATTTAGGAACTTAGTGAGATATTGTCTCAAAATAAAAATTAAAAAGGGCTGGGGATGCTAGAGATGTAGCTCAGTAAAAAAGCCCTGAGTTTAATCCCCAGTACTGCCAAAAACAGCAACAAAAAATCACTTCAAATTTAACTTAAAAGCCACACACTTTGAAGAGTTACAGTGGTCCCAAGGTCTATTTGAAGGCTCTTTCTTACACTGGATAGAAGCTTAATTACTTACAGTGTGAATATCTAATGCTTCCCTGTAGAAGTATCTGACATTTGAGGAACTCAGCACTACTTCTAAAACAGTATAATAATGTGATCACAAAATTTCATATAATCTGTGTACCCTAAATAGTCAAGATATTTCCCACTACACTTGGTAGATGGTAGGTAGATAACAAGTTGGAAAAGAGTCACTCACAGTTGCTCCAAAAAGACAAAGTTTTGTTCACAATAATAATTTTGTCTGTAGTTCTTTATTACAATCCTAATTCTCAAGAACTCAGTTACCTCCAGAATTCTGGTACAGTCTACTTTGTATCACAGTATGGTGGATTAAGTGGGCTGTTTCCAGCCAGGTATAAGAAGGTAGAGTACATTAAAGGGTCATTTACTGATCAAGAATTTAGATATATTAATCATGCTTACTTCCTGGGGTTTACTGTGAAAATTAAGTGACTCAGCATATGCAGAGTACTTAGAGGAGTGGTGTGGGGCGTGGCTGAAGCTGGGGATTCATCACACTTGTGGGGCTAAAGCAAGGCCTGCCCTGAGAATACAAAGCACCTGAGGCTCGCCAGACAAACGAGTTGCTAGGCAGAGGGATTTCAGCTGACACTAACCTCCCAGGCGTAATGTGCTGCAGTCCTTGGGCAGTTCTTTTTTTCCACCTGACCTCAGCTTTCCTTTCTTCATTCTCCACTGTGCTCCCCCAGTGAATTTCAAGAGCTGTGCTGTACAGGGCAGAGTGATAGGCACAAAGCAAATACTGTGTGTTAGCTGTTATTTCTGTTTTTATAATAAGGTCATATTTGTTAAACTCAAGGGACTGATTTACACTACTGATTTAATTTTTAGAGTGGTATATTTCTTTCCAGTATTTCCCTGAGATTCCCTCTATCCAGTATTAAGCAATGTATGACACCAAATTAACTCTTACTATGTAATTTGGTGAGAATTATATGAAAGAAAAATGAATTTAGTGGCCTTAAGGAATATTTAAATTAAGTGTGGCAGAATCAAGCAATACTTGCATCTATCATTGAGAACTTTCAGGGGCCACCTATAAAGTAGTTCTCTCTTGCTTACATGGTGCTGGTGCTGACAGTTGATCAATCAATCAATCAATCAATCAACCAGTGCCTCCTTACTGCTATCTGCCCTCCATGGGGATCATTCTCTTTGCAAAGAGGGTTTAATCTGCCTATGAGTTTTGCCACATCCTAAGAGCACTGGATATTTTTAAATTTTGGCCTGTAATCACTTTGTGGTCTCTGGTCATCTGGGAAATTACCACTTATTCTTCGACATTATGTAAATCTCTAACCCCAAGAGCAGAAAGAAATCATTGGGTATTTTGCCCTTATTGACACTGTGAAGGGGGTCAGAAAAACATTTTAGGTCATTACTTTTCAGTCATTTCCATATTTTTATGGAAGATAAATCATGGCTTTTTTTTCATTTTGGATATAAAAGCTTTAATGTTTTTGCATATGAAAATGATTCATACTCTAGCTGTAATGGTGAAATTTATTTTAATTATTGGATGCTACAGTTCTTTTCTTGATTACTTATATATACTCAATACCTGTGTTACAGACTGCCTTTCTGCAATATCTGAGTCTAATATTAAGCATATGGAACTGATAACCAAAATGTTATTAATTTCCAAAGAATTTTTATTAGAGTACCTTGCGTGTCTGAGGATTGTAGGAATGAGATGAGTGGTTTGCTTCAGTGAGCACAATCACTCTCACTTTAACTGTATTTGTTCTTAACAAATATCAGAAGGCACGGCTCTGAGGAAAGAAGTTTAACTGTCATTAATTACTTTACTAATTTTCTAAGGCTGTTGTAGCGAAATACCATGAATTGAATGGCTTAGAACAATGGAAACCTAACATCCTATATTTCTGGAGGTTATATGTCAAACAAGATCAAGGCGGCAGCAGACTTGGCTCCTTCTGTGGTACACACAGTGCAGGGGAATCTGTCCCATGCCCCTTTCCTAACATCTGGTGGTTTGCAAGCAATCTTTGGATTTGCTTAGCTTGTCAGTCTTTGTCTTCACACGGCCTTCCTGTGTGTGTCTGTGTCTGAGATTTTCCTCTATATAAGGAATACTGGCCACGTTGAATAGAGCCCATCTTATTGTAGTAGGAGCTAGTCTTAGCCGATCACATCTACAGAAGTCCTATTTTCTAAAACAGTCACATTTTGAGATTCTAGGCTCTTTCACCTCAAAATATGAATTTTGAGGAAATGCAGTTCAACTTATAATACATGGGATCTTCAAATCTCAGCTTGAAACAACAGGCCCCTCCTCGGGTCTGTGTCTTACTTTAAAACATATAAAGAAAAAAGTCAATAATCAAAAATAAACAAATGAACCCACTAACAATTAAGGAGCACACTGCCAGCCAGGGATTCTGTTGCTCAGTTGACAAATTCATTTCATAAGCACAGACTCAGAAATTAAATTCTTTTTCATAAACCTCAACTGCAGAAAACCCAACCAATTGTAATGTAGAAAATAAGTTTCAAAAAAGAAAGAGAATAGGGAAAAGAGGAAAAAAATCCAAATTTGAAAACCTTCAGATTTTATGTAATCTATTAACTAGGAAATTGTGAGGTTGCCACCCATCCTGCGTTCTGTGGAGCGGTTCCAGTGGTGTCAGACAGAGCTGCATCCTGTGAGCTTCACCTTCGTATCAGAATAAGTGCTGAATATTTGCTAGGGTAATAAAACAAGTTATTCAATGATGATAATTTGTCACATTAACTGACACAAACTCAAAAATGTGGAAGACTCAGTTATAAATAAGATTTCCCCCCCCACAGTGGTTGCATTTTACAAAATACAACATTTAAAAGCAAATATATTTAATTTTAATGTATTAGCTATCCCAGTTGCCACAGGGACACACAAACTGTGGCATGTTTTTTTGTTTTGTTTTATTTTGAGACAAGGTTTCACTGTGTAGTTCAGGCTGGCTTTGAGCTCACTTCAGAGTCCTTGAACTAGCAGCCATCTTCCTGCCTCAGCCTCCCAAGTGCTGGGATTACAGCCATGTACCACCATACCCAGCCACAAATTGTGTTTTTAAAATCCTTCTATTCAAATTATAATTCTATGCTTCTCCTTTGCCAAAGATGCCGAAGTTTGGCATGTTTTATTTTTTTCCATTTCTTTTAAATTTTACATTGCTGAAAATGTGATCTAGTGCAGCACCATGGAAATCAGTATGGAGATTCCTCAAAAAACTAAAAATAGAAATTCTATTTGACCTAGCTAATCCTCTTCTAGGTATCTTCCTGAAAGAGTTAAAATTGTCATATTACAGGGGTACATGCATAACTATGTTTATAGAAGCACAACTTTTAATACCTAGATCTTGGAAACAGTGTGTATGTACATTAATAGATGAATAAATAAAGAGAATGTGGCATGTATGCACAATGGAGTACTATGCTGCCATGAATAAAGATAAATTTGAGAATTTGTAGGTAAATGGCTGCAACTTGAGAACATAATTAAGTGAAATAAGTCAGACATACAAGATTAAATATCACTTGGTTTCTCTTATATAAAAAATTCAAAGTATATATATATATATATATATATATATATATAAATGAGGAGCAAAATGAAAGGTAGATAAATAGGAAGTGTGAAGAGGTTCAGATGGTTCCCCAAACTATAATTTTAAACACTCAGTAAAAAACTATTGGAAACATGTCCATTCTTTTGAAGGAATTTTCATTTGAGACCCCTTACATAACAGACAATTTTAGTATTACTGATATTTGATTACTGTCACCTAGAGCAATATATCTGAAAATTATACAGCACTGTTCTTACTACCAATAATAATTCTTCTTTTCCTTTTAACTTCAGAACCATTGGATTCTGGTTGAGAAGTGTCCTTTCTCTTGAGGGAGTGACAGATTTACACAGTTCGAAAAACACACTCAGAGTTAACCTGGATATGTGTGAAAAGGGAAATTTATTGGAGAGATGTTTTGAACAGTAGTTTTTTAACCTGAAGTGGGTATCCACTCTTTGGTTCGGTGTTCAGAACCAGCAGTTTATATCTGTGACTGGACGTCTAGGTTTACTCGTGTAGCCAAACTGTCCCTGTAGAGGTACGTTTGACAGGGAACTGGAGGTGTTATTTTGGTCTTCTGTATGAAGATGTTAGCTAGTGAATTGGATCAAAAGGCACATTTATACCATGGGCTTTTATATTCTGTTATGGTTTGTGAAGCATCAATGAGCCACACAGTGCCTGAGATGTGTGAACAAGAGAAATCAGAAGAATTGTTCTGTATTTGTATCGTAAAAACATGAACAGTTTGAAAAGAGAAAATGTGCTAGATTTCTCTTGGGACCAGACAACAAAGAAATCAGATAAAGATAGAAACCAGTTTAATGCAGTTTGCGGGAGGTTTCAGTGAGGGATTGTTGCCCAGCCATAAGCTCATAATAGACAGATGAATCCACTTCATTTGCTATGATTATATTCTCGTTGAGCTGGCCAATTGCTTGTAAAATGAGACACTTAAAGAGGCTGTACAGAAAGGATTTCTGTGACATAAATGCGAACCTTTCCTAATCCATTTTACCCTGAGTGTCCAATTTGAGATTAGTTGGTCTACCCTGTGAAGGCTGACACACAATTGCTCATCATTCTCCGTCAGCCCGCATGTACTTGAATGGCAACAGATTGCATGCAAAAAGGAAAAACAAATTAGACATATCTAAAGTAATTGGTACTAAGAAGCGGCAAATAAACTCGTTTAATGATACCTTATATCCTCTTAAACTGAAAATGATAGTCTAGGTGTTTTTTCATTTGCAGTCTTAAATTAGTCAAAACATTAATGTTTTCTAATGTGACTTCCTAGGATTACATTATTATTTTTCTTAGAAGGATAGATCTAGCTTAATGCTGAGGAGAATACAAAATAGATTGTGCTAAAACACACCTCATGACCGCAAGAAATGAGATGCTGAGTGTGGCATTGTGTGGTAATCTAACCTTACCGAGTACCAGGAGGAAAAGGAAACACACACGGCCAGAGCCCACGGAGGATCGGTAAACCTAAGAGAACAATCGTGGAAGGAGCCGAAGCCAATGGAAGCTGGATTTCTCAAATCAAATGAAACCTAAAAGCTCATGGACACAGTCTTTGAGATATGTGTTCTAATACATTCCAGCAAAAGCTTTGGTTTATTTTTGGCAATGCTGTGTGTACCCTTCATATTTAACTGTAATGTTCTTTGAGAAGCAAAATTTCAAATATGCATTTTTAGATTTTAGATAATAGATGGACTGAACAATTAAGAGATTAAAGTGGAAAAGCACCAAAATCGTTGCCAAACCAATGTCCCTTATTTGGTGATACTATTTTTTTCCGGTTATGAATATTCAGATCTAGTGGATAGATGAAGAAGTCTGAAAATAACCAAAAGTCATATGCTGACTTAGTGGATGCCTCAAAATTCCCCATAGGTGTAATAATGGAACCAATTCAAGTGGAGATTCAAAGATACCAAACCATCACCCATTTTCCCTCTTAAATAAAAATCCACTGTATGTGTGGTAAGGGGATGCACAGTACTGAGGTTTAGTTTCAAAACTACTATTGCAACTCAGCTTTTCCTAAGTTCAGTTTAATTAGTGTTTAATGCATTAGTTTCCTTGAAGGAAAATCACAGGCCCATTCAAAGATTGAGGTGGTATAAACTAATACAAAACCCACCCCAACCAAACCAAACCAAACCAAAACAAAACTTTGTGGTTGAAGGAACAAAAACCTCAGAAAGTTTAATCTTTTTCTTTCTAGATGTGTCAGTAATACATGCTCATTACATACAGAAGTATTAAGAGGAAAATAAAATCACTAGAACCACTGTGAATACATCACACATAATTTCAATGGATTTGCTGTTGGAGTACAACAAATACCTTTTTTTTTACATGAAGAACTAGACTTTAGATAGAGGCAAATTAAATTTCTGAAAAGTAAAGGAGTCGCTATTAGTGAAGATAGATTTCTGTGTCCTGACTTCTAATTCAGAGCTTGGATGCACCATGCTGACTGTGCCTGTTTCAGATCCTGTTCTTTTCTTCACCTTGATCTTTAGCTTGTGAGTTCTTGACTCCATTCTGCTTCCAAACCCACACACCCCATCGCCAACCTCTATCACAAAAACCTCTCCTTCCTCTTGAGTGACACACTCAGGCAGTGGACCTCTGGGATTGATCTGAGGTGTGACATGACCATAATCAGAGACCTTCTATAGTTATTAGAGGATTCAGTGAAAAAACATGGAAACGCATTGAAAATTGAAGAGACATATGCAAATATGAATTACGACCCCTCTCAGGAAAATGATTTCTAAAAATGAAAAATTATTCACAAAACTACATTTCTTCTGGTATTATAGACAAATCTATTTCCTGTACCTAATAATAAATATGTATCTAATACTGCTGTATAATAGCTTAAAAATAACCCCCTTAATATTATAAAATTACATTGATCATGTCCTCTTTTATTCCCCTCTACGGTGCCAAGACATTGTTTTTCTTTATCTTTTTTTCTCTTTTTTCTTTTTTTGTACTAAGATTTGAGCCCTGGACTTTTGTGCTGTTGTATTCCTAGTCCTTGTAAAGTTTTTAATTTTGAGACAGGGTCTTGCTAAGTTGCCCAGGCCGGCTCAAACTTGCTATCTTTCTATTTCAGTTTCCCACAGCGTGGTATTACAGGCACGCACCACCATGCCCTGTGACATTCCTTCTGAGATAACCATTTTTATTAAGCTCCAACTCCCACAGCTTTTAATCTGGTTACAAAATTCAGCATTCTGAAGTCTAAAAAGAAAAAAGAAAAAAAGAAAAGAAAAGAAAAGAAATCTCCCCACATTTGACTTTGGCTTAGCTGTCCTTTTTTATATCTACAAAATATAAAGTTGAGTTTTTTAGCCATCTATTTCATGTTATTTCATCCCTCTTAGTAGACATATCGGGCTATGAAGGGGAGCAGGACTTTCACTTGGATTTGGATAGTGAACTCCACACTGATTTTTCAACAGCTTCTAGGTGTCTTCACCCCACCAATGAGTAGTAGTTCTCCACCCACAGCGAAATTTTACCAACTTCCACCATCAATGCCGAGGTACGTCCAAGACCCACTGGTGCCAAGGGAGGGGTCCCTGTCATTTTTAGGCTATGGGGAGAAAAGGGCGTGTTTATGCTTATGAACATCACTGGTGTTGTCACAAGCTTATCAGACTGGTGAGAGGCAGAATAACAAAGCAGGAAAAGCAAGGGCCTTGCTTGAAGTCAGGCAAATCTAGCCTTAAATCCTAGTTTATGCCTCTCTTGCTGTGTGACCTTGAGTGAGTTATTTAACTTCTTTGAACAATGAGGATAATAACAGTATTACTTCATAGGTGTGTTGTAAAGATGAAATGAGATAATATCTGCTAAACACCTTGTTTTGCATCTGCCACTTGCAAAGTTCTCCAAACATACGATGTCTTTTGTTGCATATGCAGCCCAATGGAGATCATGCATCAGCAAAACATTTCTAACAGGCATTGTTAGGAGAGGCTTCCTATTGTATTTTTAACCTTGTACAAATGCTAAATAACCTGTCTAGTCAATATTTTTGAATTACATTAGAGAAGAGGGTTATATCCAGGCCACAAGACAAATTTCTTTTATTTTTGCCTAATGATTTTTAAATTTTTATTTTCATTAGTACGTGTTTATAATACATAATAATTACACTCATCATGAGGAGATGGTACACATAACACATCTTAACATAACACATCTTAGTTTTTTTTTTTTTTATGTCCCCTTCCCCCTTCCAAAGTTTTCTTTATAGTACTAAGGTTTTCCTTATTATGCTATTGGGTCTTGAGAATGACTTCAAAAATCCAAGATTAGAGATACTCTCCAAGCATTTCATAGCTGGGAAACACCATCATATTTTGTTATCTCATACTACTCATTGACACGTTATGATTATTAGCATTTTATGAGGTTTGGTAAAGAAAATATTAGCAGTGTAGAAGTAGTATTTATTGAAATAAAACACAAACAACATAGAACAAGTTCAATGATCATACCACAAAAAAAAATGGGGTTTAAAGGGAACTGGTAAACAAGGATTCTTGCACGGGCCCTGTGTACTTTGCCCTAAGTGAAACATTAAGGAACTCTGAAACTTTTGTTGCTAGTCCCCAATGCAGACTTCCTGTGTATGAGTATTTGGCCAGGTTGGCTGGAATCAGCTTCCAGGTGCTGCTCGGAGACAGGTATGTAGTGTGGAGTGTCTGAGACAGAAAGCTGAGGAGATGAGAACATTTGCATGCATTCTTTACTTGGAAGAATGAGGTCTTTAGAAATCTGAGACCTGTGTGCGCTTTTCTATAAATGAGGAGCTTGCAAGTAACCTGGCAATTGAGAAGGGTGCCAAGGAGACCAAGGGAATGAATGCAAACCTGAGGAAGCCCTTCTTGTTTATAGAGGCTGAAGAAGGCAAGTGTGCAGGGGACATCGTGATGCTGTCTGTCCTCTGCTTCACACTGAGAAAATGGACTTAATGTTTGCAACAGAAGAGGTGGGTTAGACAGCAAAACATTGGCCTATGGCAAAAGTTGAGAGACCAAAATGTTTATGAAATGAAATTTATATGTATTTTCTGATTATATGTGGAAAAAATGGTTAACGTAGTTCTATGTTTTAGTTTTCAGTGTGATGGAGAAGATTTGATTGCTGTTTTCTTCTCTCCATGCACCCCCCTTCTCTCTACTCTCTTTCTCTCTCCCCACATTTGGCCACATTAATCTCAATCAGTACTAATCCTGTAAAATAGCAAACATTGCTTTTTTTTTCTTCAAACATTGCTCTTAAGAATATATTTCTTTTTTAAAAATCAAGGTCAATTCACCATTTACACCATTTTAAAGTACATAATTCGGTGACTTTTAGTACCTTCACAGTGTTGCATAACCACTGTCCCTATCTTGTTCCAGAACATTTTCACCACCCTAAAAGGAACTCTTGTACCCATTAAATGATCATTACTTATTTGCCTTCCACTCTGAAATCAACTCAGGTTTCCTTATCTATGGATTTGCCTTAGGAATATATTTCTTTGGGAATTTTCTGAATTCTGCATTTAATTCCTCCACTCAAAACTGCAGACTACTATGCGTATCTATATCTGTGTGTGTGAGAGAGAGAGAGACGGGGCAGGAGTGTGTGAGGGCCTACGATGAACATCAGCACTCCTGAGAAACTTCTCAAGGTCAAATTATTTGCAATATTCAAACAAAAGGAAGAACTGAGAAGCTACTTATCTTTCAGTTAGACGTCTGCCACTTAAAGTAGGCATCTAAATTTAAATTTTCGAGGCTCTAGTCAGTCTTAGATTATAGAAATGTTCAACAGTTCCTGAAATTTATCTATAGTTGAGAAAGACCTGACTAGAGAATGTGGATTTACAGCTTCCAAGTTAGAGTATAAAGTTCCATACCCAATAGAATCTGTGTCCTAAATCTGACCTCTTCCTATAATAGCCAGTGACAACCCTACTAACCCCTCCCCCTCGCAAGAGCAGAGTAATGAGTACTCTGCCTTGGTCATGGTTAGTGTATGAGCTACAGCCAAGGAGACTGAGGGTCCAGGTAGGTAAGGGAAAACACAACTTAAAAAATAAAATAAGGCCCCATTTATTTCCTAACCATAAATACTTGTTATCGATTTTATACTGGAATACACTTTTTATCCTGGCTGGAATTTTTAAAAGGTTGGTTAATCTAGTCACAACTTTGAAAAATGTTGACAACAAGTTGAAAAATGTTCTTTCTCTTGGGTATCTATTTTGTTCGTAAACTGACTTAATACATCACATTGACGGAAAAGTTGTGTATTCTGTATTTTGAGGAACATACAAATTACTTCTGGAAGACATTTTCATTTTCAACTTCCAAGGAAAATATTTCCGTTTAATATGGAATGTCAAGACCAGGACATTTCTGTCACTTTGCCTTTGGCATGCAGTTGGTGGATTTTCATCTCATTTTTCGTTTTCAACTCTTTTTCATTTCATTAGCCCCCAGCAAATGTATCTTGGCTATTCACACTAATTAGGCTTTCGGATTCCCTTGCCAAAGCTCACTGGCTTTATTGTTGTGGGTCTTGCTTGCCTTCCCAAAGCGTCTATCCCACTTGCTCCATTATCGTCTCCCATTTGTCCTCTGCGCCTTTCTCTCGTGTTTAGCTTCTGGGGCCTCCTCAGTACCAATGGAGAACAGAGACTCCATACACATCTTGAAGTACAAATTGCCTCAGCTTCTCTTCCCACAAATCCTTCTCAGTGTCTGTGGCAAGTTAAAAATCTCTTGTAACCACCCGAAGCTCCTGTAAGCCACCGGAAGCTGGAGATGGCTCTCTACTCCGAGGGCGGGCAGTAACCAGGCTAAAGCACCATCTGGCAGTCTTCGCTGCTGAGACCCACTGTGCCAACCGTGCCAAGTGCCATCACTCTTCGCACCTTGCTTAGGGACCAATCAGCCAAATTCATCTCTACAACAAATTGTAGACTTTGGAAGAGCTTAATTTCCCAGTTGCCTCTTTTGAAAGGCCAGTGTCTGAACATACTTTGGTTTTCTTCTCAAGGAGGAACAGGTGCACAAACCTACCCTGCAACATCAGCCAGCCCAGACTTCTGGGTGAAGAGAAAGAACTTGAAAGTGTGTAGGGGGAGAAAGAAAGAGGCAGAGAGAAAGAAAGAGAGAGAGCGCGAGAGAGAGCTTGAGAAAGGATGAAAGCATTCAGTAGCAGCAAACTGTAAATCCCGTATCTCTACCCCGCAGACCACATCCCAACGAATCCAGCTGCACCCCGCCCTTAGACCTTTGGGGCTCCTGATTGAGAGTCCAGATACAGGGCATATATTCAAGAGTGGTTTCCTTCACGCTGGGCGTCATTCGGGCCTATGCTCCACGCGAGGAACCTGCCTGGAGTTTCAATGTTTAGGATCACTTCTGGGGTTTGGG
>RJWM01039363.1:0-16164 GCA_004363535.1 Dasyprocta punctata
ACTCCTTTACTGGGTGGGGGCCAAGGCCTCCCGGTCCCAGGGAGCTGTGCTGGGCACCGCGCGGGACGCGGACCCGGCCCTGGTTCTGTCCGCAAGCTCGGCCCAACAGCTATGCCTGCGGGGCAGGCCCGGGCAGGTCCCAGGCCTACAGTGCCGGGAGCAACCCTGCTGGGCGGCGCGGTCTGCACAGGAGCTGTGGTATGGCAGACGCTCGAGCGGAGCCGCGCGGCTGAAGAATCTTAAAATCTTAATTAGTATATAATGATGAAAATTAATTAGTAAATACTGATTTTCTTTAATCTGCAATGATTGTGTTATTTTGTATTATTTTACACATTAAATATAAATGCATTTAAAATACTTGTTGAATTTGTTGTTTTTAGTATTATTAAGAGCAATCATTGGACTATTTTCCATCATAGAAGTTGCTAGAATTGAAAATTACAAAGAGGTGAACAAAAAATATGACAAAAGATTAGGAACTCTCCAATGAAATGTACAATCTGAAAGATGTGGCATGCTTCCACTATTTGTACTAAAATGGTAAAATATAAAAATGAGTCCTTACTTTTTACTATGACAGCACCACTGTGCGTTTTTTCAGTTGAATAGTTGAGGCTAGGAACAAGCAAGAAAGCTACAATCTAACTGATGAAAGAATCATTTCAAAGATTAGATAAAAAACTATTGCTTAAAATAAAACTTACAATTTTCAAACTTAATCACTCAAGCAAACAATTAAATGCACAAAAAAAAACAAAGATGAAATTATAGATTTTGTAGTTTATTAGGAAAAGAGTTTATCTGTCACGTGCATGTTTGTTTGCATGTACTAAATTTAAAGTTTTGGAGAATATTTTTTTTCCTGCACTCAAAAGATGTATTTTAGATTCATTTTGCCTCTCCCTGATCTGCTAAAATCAAGGATTTGTCCCTTTTCTCATCAAACTGTTGACACTTCTAACAAGACAGTGCCGACCATTTCCTTCAGCATTTGTCAAAAACTGGCTTCGTTAGTAACACTTTCTCTTCTGTGTTGTGTTGTTTTTCTCTTTATGGTTATTCCACACAATATTTCAACATGCCCAAACTCCTCTTTTTTTTTTTCACATGTACTGACCTATCCCATTATCTCTCAAACTTAAATCGATTCTTTATACATTCTAGATAAAAGTCCTTTGTCTGAGGGACAGGTGTCAAATATCTTTTCCCAGCCTGAGGGTTTTCTTAAATACTTTCCGTGCAGTTTTGTCTTTGTTCATGAACTCTCAGCCTACCTCTGTGCCCTTGAGATATCTACCTACTTTGTTTTCCAGTAGGTTTAGTGTTTGTGTCTTAATATTTAGATCTTTGATTCATTTTTATTTTAGTTTAGTGCATGGTGATAAGTGTGGGTCTAGTTTAAGTCTTCAGCATGTAGAAAGCCCATCAACTCAGGAATGGATAAAAAATATGTGGTATTTTTATATAATGGGATACTATTTGGCCATAAAGAAAGATAAACTTGAGGCTTTTGTAGGTAAATGGTTGCAACTAGAAACCATACTCACAAGTGAAATAAATCAGATTTGCATGTATAAACACCAAAATAATCTCTCTAGTGCAAAAAACTGAAAGAGTAAGTATAATCCAGAAGTTATAATAGATATAGTAAAAGGGAAAGAAACTGCTCAAAGGGAAATTTTATTGTTTTATCAATCTTGCATCCCTGTATCTGGTAGCCTGAGCAATTACTTTGAGGATAACCATATGCAACATAGCAACCATTGTTAAATTCCTATTATCTCTTTTTGAAATCCTGAATTGCTGTGTTGTTGTTGTAGTGATCATTGAGCTTTTGTTGTTGTTTTTTAATTGTTTGCTTCTTGATTTTTCTGTGCTATCTCGTTAAAATTTAAAAAATCTCATTTCATAGATGTTCCCATTTAAAATGTCTGTTTTAAAATCCAATCGACACACTTTATCTTCTGTGTAGCCTTGAAATTACCCTTTACAAGCTTGTTTGTGCAGATGTTCTTGATTAAAAACCAGTTTGATTTGTAAATAACACTATTGTGACTGATGAATTTGCATTTTGTTTTATTTTTGCCACTGGAGATGCTCTCTTAATTTTTTAAGTTCATGAAGGATGAAAATTCTGTGAACATCTCTTTCTGTGCTCCATGTATCAATCTGCATTACATCTCTATAAAGATGTTTTTTCTTTTCTTAAGTAATTTATCATAGCAAACCAATTCCAGAATTAGGCTTAGGAAAATCTAAATTTGGTAACCCTTATTGAAACACCGCTATGCCACAGAGTAATGTCAAAATTAACCCCAGCCTCTAGGGTTCACTTTTCAACTACTAGTGTTTTCTTCTACATCCCATTGCCTGTCTGAGCAAAGGGTTTCCTAGGGTGACAGATTTCTCTGAAATATCGATACACCAGAAAATATATTCAGGCAACATAATGCTATCAGAAGAGATAACTTTGAAGCCAGTCTATTTTTTACAGTCATTTATTGTATCTAACAAGAGAGTCTGGGTTGTTGTGTAGTTCAGGTTCTAAGAAGCAAAGCAATTTACAGATACACTGAATTTAATCCAACAAGTGTTCACCATAACTTTGTGTGACAGATATAAAGAATAAGTACAAGGAAATTCATAAGAATTTTGATGAAAATATGATGTTACACAGTGTTGTAAACGTTAACATAACTACTTTCCTTTATGAGTAATGAAGACAAAGTGATTTTCAAAAAACAGTTACTGAATTTTATGGCCGCCGAGAACAAACTTCTATTTATCATATGTAATTTAAACTACCTAATCTGCAGTTAAGCCATGAGCCATTAATCTACTCATTTGTCTTAGTCTGAAATTTCAGAGGCAGCTTTTTACAAATTTTTTGTATTTACGATATAATTTCATCCATCGTAGGAAATTGGTACATATACATATCTCATCTTGATCTTTTACTCCATCTTTCTTCCCCTTGCTTCTCATTCCATGGCTGAATTTACTTCAATCTTTTTGTTGTTATGCAAAGTTACCAAATGCTCCTATCTTCATCAGACTTTTCTTTTAGACCTTCTTTCTCATCCATCTCTGTTTACCTGCCAAAAGTGAGATTTGTAAATAAAATTAGCAATAAGGACCAAGAAAAAAACCTTCAGAAATTCTTAAGCATTTTTCTTTATTTGAATCATTAAGTTAAAGGGAAATATTTCTTTTTTGTCTACAAGAAAATCTTCTCCTTTTCTGGCTTTAGCTCATCATGAAATTACCGTAGTTTTCATTATTCAATTCTCTCTCTCTCTCTCTCTCTCTTTTTTTTTTTTTTTTTTTTTTGTGGCACTGGGGATCAAACTCACAATGTCGCACCTGCCAGGCAGGTGCATAAGCTGCTGAACCAAACTCCCGGCCCTAGTTTTTTGAGACAGGGTCGCACTATGTAATTCAGGCCGGCCTCACTCACGTTGTATCCCAAGCCGGCCTGGAACGCACAATGCTTGGCCTACCTCAGCCTCCTGAGTGCTGGGATTAAAGGCTGGCTCCACCACGCCGGGCTAGCAGTCAGGGTTTAAATAGCCACGTAGTATAAATCTGTATATATGTATATGTAAAATAACTAAAGCGAACATACTGCTGAATGTATTAATTATTTAGAGAGAACAATCGATTCTCATATGGTTAGATCAATTTTACATGTCTATATCTGTTAATGAAAACAACCATTTTGAAGATAACAATGCACAATATTGCAACCATTGTCAAGTTTCCATCATCCTGTTTTGTAAACCTGTAATGTTACTGTTGTGCATTTACTCTAGTCATTTGTTTGCCTCTTTTGCTTTTTGTCTTTCTTATATGTGTCTTTTTTCTTTCTTTAAAAAAAAAAAGTAGCACCTATTGTTGAAAGATCGAGCATTTGGACACAAAGAGGTGAGAACAGATAAACCGAGATGTTAAGTGGGTTGGGAAAATCTGGACCTGATTGTCCCTGAGAATTCTTGCTGGCATGTCTGAAAGTAGAAAAGCATTCAGGAGGAACTGAGTTGGTAGGGATCTTGAATGATGCTCAGATCAAATGGTGATAATTTATCTGCAGTGACACTATCAGAGATTGTACAGAGAACTGGATTCCGATGAGGTCCTCACAACAGTTATCGAGAAAACCTAGACCGCCACTCTGAGGGTGCTTTCTCAGAGAGCATTTCAATGTCATTTTCAGGTGAAGTTCTAGTCCACTTGATGATGGGCATATTAGACTTATTAAAACTCTGAAACTATTACAATAAATCACCCAGGGAGATAGGATGTGTGAAGGAACTTATATTCTCCTGAATTTCAAAGCCATGGAAGTATGCATCTGAGATGGCAGGGAAACAGTGGCAATGATATGGCATTAGGAAGTAACCAAAAGTTTATTTTCCCCATAGCAGAAGAAAAGCTGTAATCTCAGTAGCATCTAGGAAGCCTGTGATCACTTGGTATGCATTCTCCATGCGTCTGGATAACAAGTGCTGCTGTGGCTGATTTCTAAGAACAAGTGTAGAATAATAATAAAGAGAGGCATAGTTTGAATTTAAATTCACTCTGAATGCAAAGCAAACCAGCCAAAAAGAGATGTTGATTACTTATACTAGAAAACACAGATCACTAAATCACAGCGAATGGCAGGATAATAGAGTCTTTTCATTTTTTAAAAGCTTAAAGTTAGGTAAAAAAGTAATTTGTCAGTAAACATCTTTAGAACTAAAGTGGTTTGTAGCTTAGACTGCCAATAAAACTTTTCTAAATAGAGTTGATTTATTTTTAACAAAATGATTGATTTCTGGGTTTACTTTCATAGCAATTAATCTGACCGGGCTTATCAATTTAGCCAGAGTGCTTGCTTTCAAAATCTGAGTATTTTGGGATAATATTCAAAGGCGTTGTAATCTTAACGAAGATCTAAGGCTAAACAAAGGAACACCAAGTATTTCAACAAGTGCTATTATAACATCTGGTTTCATTTCCCTTGACAAACATATTTTTTGTTAATCTGATTATAACCATTCTGAGTGAAAATTGGTGCATAACTCAATTATTTAATCAGCAATGCCTATATTTATATAGAAATTTACACTTTTTGAAAAGCAAACATTCCCATGCATTATTTCAATACTAATTCTTCTATTTTAAAGAATTTAATTACAATCTTTTTCAAAAACAAAATGATGGCAAGGTGTTGTGACACACACCTGTGAGTCTATTATTCAGGAGTCTGAGGAAGGAGATCTCAGAGAGTTTGAGTCTAGTTTGAAATTGGTCTAAAATACGTACTTCACTGAATAATTTCTGAACGAAAGAGTGAATGGCAAAATTTTATGTTTTGTAGAACAATTCTAAATGTTAGGTGAGAATTTTTTGTGATATTTACAAATTTCTTTTTGATTTTTGAGGATGTGGAAATTTGTAACTTCCTACCACTGAATTCACAATGGCTAGGTTAAGCATCCTGGTTTAGAAAAGCGTTTCTTTTCACTGACATTTTCTGTCACTGCCCTACCAGAATTCCTATTGGCACATTTTGTAAATAGACACTGAGCTGAAGGCCTTTGTTTCTGCCTTGTTTAAAGGTCCCAGCACAGAGAAGTTGTGCATTACATGCACTGTCTAAATAGTAGAAACTAAGTAAGCATTTGCGCAAAAGTTACTAATGGCAAACTCAACAATTGTTTTTCTTTTTATGTGCAATTTATTTTTCTGTGGGCAAAAATGAATAAAACAATGAAAATGCAGGAGTGTGTATCATATTGCTATGATAGCTTTTTTTTTTCTTTTTATTTTCCTTTTTTACCATGAAAGAGATGGGCTTGGTTCTGTTTGGCACTGAGTAAAATTTTCTATAGTAAGAACATTGCTCCTGTCATTCAAGACCCAGAGTCAAAACACTGTAATTATAGTTGCTCACTTGTTAGACCTACCCACAAGTGAGAGGGTTGGAAGGAATACCATTATAAGAAATTTAGTTCATTTTTGTATAGTGAGTGATTCATTCTTTATAGATTACCTTTACTTACAGTCTCACTGGAATCTCTCAGCAGCCATAGGCAATCATATGGCCCCCACTATACCAAACTCAGAAGGAATGAGAGAATTTGGAAGATACAGGCCTAAAGACACTTGGGTGGACCTCTGGGTAGGTGTTTTGCCTTGCTGTTTTGAATACGTGAGTTTTCAAAATAATTAGGAATTATATTTAGCCTTTCTGTGATAGAAAATTGAAGACTACGTGGTTTGTTGACAGGAAAGAGGGAATAATATTCCTTAAGGAGAACCTTATTTTTATGAAGTTCTATTTTATGCACCACTTCAAGTACCTCTTCAATTAGATTAACTTTTTGTTTGCTTGTGGAAGAGAACCATTTAACTAATTTTTCAGGAGGGTATATATTTAAATAGTATCTATTTCACCATAGAGAAACCCTCAAGAAATGGGACACTGAATGATCTACTTCAGTTGTCTAAAATAATTTCTAAGTAACAGACACATCTTGTTTAAAATAGCTTTAAGGCCAAGGGCTAGAACACAGCTCCACTGGGTAACCAGACAAAAATCTAGGAGACAAAGGAGAGAAGGAGCACTACATTTGTTACCAGTAATTTTTGGGTTGTAATGTACCAATACTGTAAATCTTATCTTCCATGGATAGTGTAAGGATAATTTCAGAATAAAACTTGAATATTGGTATTTATATAAACATCTAGCATATCAGAATCATCTTATATCCTGGAGATAGTTTATCTCATAGTCCAAGCAATTCTTCTAAGTAATTCATTTATGATGGAGAATAAACATGCAGGAATGAAACTTGTGATTTTGCATGAACTTGTCTGTAAGCAAAAATTCAATAATTTATGCCTATTAAAATATTACCTATGTAGCAAAGTAGAAGGCCTCTATTACACAAATCAAAATGAAAAGATATTAGAGCTGTTAGCAAGATGGAGGATTGGGAAGCTACAGGTCCTCCTAGAGCAATTCAAAGTTAACAAAAATGTATGGACCAAAGAATTGTTGCCTTCTTTTTTTTTTTTTTCATTCCTTCCTTATCAGTAAAATTAAGTAGTAAAAGTAATGAATGGACCAAAGTACATATTTGAGACCTGGAAAGTTTAGTTGAGAAAATATAGCATGAAGCCCTGATGAAACCTAGAAGAAATTCTTAAAAAAAAAAAAAAAAAAAAAAGGTAGAAAATTCAGAGAGTTCTACTACCCAGTTTTGCTCCCCAATGAAGCATTATAGAAAATATTTCCCATACCAGTATTGTTCTTCAGGTGGGAAATGAAAAGAATATCCAATGTTTATACTAGTTTGAGGGCTGACTAAAGCTTATGTGTTTCTTTTAAAGACCTCATAGAATCAGGCCAAGAATCTGGAAGTTGCTGAAAACTGAGGAACCAATACATCTGAGCTGTGGTTCAGCATTCAGGTGCCAGAAGAAGCAAGAGATCAGACAAGACTGGAGAAGGTTTCCAGCTGAGTAGATGGATGAGTCTTCACCTCCATGAAGCCAGTACATATAGACTTAGAACAAATCACAGCCAGGAAAAGGACTATAAGAGACACAAAGAAAAAAAAAAAAAGGAATGTGACACATGGGAGAACCAAAATAAAACTTGAGGAATTAATGTAGATAATTTCAATTCACTTTTAAAATAAATACAAGAAATATGCCCAATGAAATAGGCACATAGATCAATAAATGAGATCAGAAAAATATGAGAGTATAAAAAACCCAAAGGAACTATGAAATATTAAACAAAAACAAAAATTCTAACACTGAAAACTGTAACAACTGAACTAAAAAATTCATTCGAGGGATTCAATAGTATATTTGATAGGTTTAATGGTTGACACATTGTGTAAACTCGAGAAATTTAGAAGTTTAATAAAGTGACTCAACAGGGAACCAGGGTCCTCACTTTTTAAATATCCTTGTCTTTTGCAAGAGGAAGGCATGGAGATGATGTGAGTGCTATACCTGCTCTAGGGGCTGGTATCCTGCTTCCAAAATAAGGGAGGAAAAGAGGCTTGCTCTTTTCCTATTTTCACTTGCTGCTTTTTCTGTCTTCTGCCCCCTTGAACTGTTACCCCTGTGCCTTGCTTCCCTGATTTAGAGCCAGTTGATTATGGACTGAAACCTCCACAAACTGTGGAAACTTTCCTTCCTTAGTTTTGGGTGATTGATATTTTGTCTCAGCAATGAGAGAAAAGTAACTAAGACAGAATTTGGTACCAGAGAACTGGAGTCATTGCTGTGACTATACCTAACCATGTGGTTCAAAAATCCTTAACAATAGCTTCTGAAGAGTTTGGAAAGAGTTGGAGAGTCTCATGAAAGAGTAGTGCTGGAATGCTTTAGGCCATTCTGTATGGGAGATTCTGGTCAGAGTTCAGAAGACCAGAAGAGTGATAGAAATCCCACAGGTAAACCCAGGTTTGGGAAGTTACTGCTGGGAAGAGAACTGCATTGGTTGGTGAACTCCAGACAATGTGTGTTATGGATGGCAGACAATTAATCTAGCAGAAGAAATTTCTAGGCAGCTGAATGTTTAGTCTGGCATGGCCACTGTTGGGGGTTTTTATCTAGACCTATGCTGAGAATCAAGAGCAAAGAGCCAAAAAGGCAAGTTTGGCCAGAAAGGAAGCTCCAGTGAATCTGTGGACTACAAAGATGGAACTGAGGAGATCTTCATTGCTGAGAAGAAACAGGAGAATATAAAAGATGGTCTGAGGGCATCACCAGAAGCAGAAAGTCTCCACCCTTTGCAACGTCAAAACTACTACTGCTTTGAGGTGAAAGCTGCAGAGTATCATGTTCCAGAATGGTGGTGGATACATCATGTTCCAGAATGGCAGAAGCATAGAAAATCTGTTCCTCAGAATTGGATTCAGAGTGCTCAGCAATCCATTCACTCAACTACTACAGCCAAGAGAGAGGAAAGCCTGGCTTCTGAGCCAGCTGGCAGCAGACCTTGGCCTCATCTGTAGTGGCGCTGGTTTTAGGTGTCTGCACAATGCAAGAGTTATGGGGTTAAGAAGTCTTCTACCACAATTTTGGAAAGCCTGGGAGGACAGTGTGCCTCTGACAGGGCAGTGTGTGAAGCTGTGAGTGTGACGCCAAAGGAGCAGTGGGGACTCCAGAAGTTTGGAAAATCCAAGAACATGTATCATCTAAGGAAACCTGCAAGGAGGGAGCAAAGCCAGCCCAAGAGAGACCATGGAAGGTATAACCATTGGAAGTGCCATAGGGATGGAGCCACTCAAGCCCTCTGGAGCTCACATTTTGCCATAGATTTCCTCAAATAGTGCACATGGAACTACAGGACTTAATGTTTGCCCTACTGGATTTTGGGCTTGTTTTGATCCTGATCCTTTGTTCCCTGTTTGTAACTTTTGGAATGAAAATGCTTATCTTGTGCCATTGAATGTTGGAAGTGTTTAATTTTTCATTTGTACAGGGGCTCACAGCTAATAGCTTGCCTTACATCTCAGAGGAGACTTGGGACTTGGACTTTTCAGCAATGCTGAAAATGTTAGAAATTTGGCAGCACTTCTAGATGGACTAAATACCTTTCACATAAAGGGATGCACATGAGTCTTTGAGGGGCCAGGGAAAGAATGTTATGGCTCTTAAGCAATAAAATGGTGATAGACTTAATACTAGTTCTTAAGGATTGTTAAACCTATGCTATAATTTTCAAGTTGTGAAATGAAATGAATAAGCACGTCTTTGTATCTGGAAACCTGTTTAAAGAAGTGTGTCTGGCTGCCAAGTTGACAAGGGGTGGGTTGTAATATTTCACAAAGTGTGTCAGTTTGAGAAATTTAGAAGTTTAGTGAAGCAACTCAGCAGGTATCCAGGATCCTCACTTTGTAAATATCCTTGTCCTGTGCAAGAGGAGGGTACGGAGATGGTGTGAGTGTTACATCTGCCCTACGAGTTGGTTGCCTGCTTATGATATCAGGGAGGAAAGGAGGCTTACTCTCACTTCCTTTTGCTCTTGCTGTTTTTGCTGCATTCTACCTCTTTTAAATGTTTCCCCTCACAATGCCACCCTGCCTTGGAGTCAGCTGATTATAGACTGAAACCTCTATAAACTTTGAGTTAAATAAATCTTTTCTTAATTTTGGTTGTCAGATATTTTGTCTCAGCAATGAGAGAAAAGTAACTAAGACAATAGGCAAAATAATAATAATAATAATAATAATAATAATTGGTAAGCTTGAATACAAATAATTATTTTTTATTTTTTATTTAAGAGAAAATGGACATAGAAAAGAGAAACAAAAAGTAAAAGAGACAAACAAACAGCAACAAATCTGATAAAATAATATTATAGGTTTACAAAATGAGATGGTTGGAATTTGACAGTAGTTGTAACATTGCATATCATTACCTTCGAAAAGGTTGTTCAGATTAACAGATATGGACATGTAAAATTGATCTAATTATATTAGTATTAACTCTTCTTTTTCAATAGGTAGTGCATTTAGTAATATAGTAATTTTAACTATCTTATGTATATCTATTTATAAATTTATGTCTTTTCCCTTTCCCCTTACTTCTTTCCTCCTTTCCCCTTAGAATACCTCTTGTTGTAAAAATAATTGCCCATATCATCAAGCCTAAAATAATCAAATAAAATAGTTCAGAATAAAGCTTAAAAAAGAAAACAATTGTCACAGAAAAGAGAAACAAAAAGCTAAAGGGACTAACACACAACAACAACAAATCCTATATATAACATTATAGGTTTACAAAATGAGATGATTGGAGTTTGACAGTGGTTGTAACATTGTGTATCGTTACCTTCAAAGGGTTTGCTCAGATTGACAGATATAGACATGTAAAATTGGTCCAATCATGAGTATCAGCTGTTCTCTTTCAGTAGCTAATGCATTTAGTAGTACAGTCATTTTGACCATCTTATGTATACCCACATATAAATCTAGGTCTTTTTCCTTTTCCCTTCCTTCTTTCCTCCTTTCCCCTTGTAATACCTCTTGCTATCTTCAGAATAACTGCCCGTACCATTGGACCTAATATAATCAAACAAAATAGTAAAACCTATAAAAGATAAAAGAATGGAAGCAATACATAGTAATACAACGTTGATTTCTATAAGGCCTCATATTATCTTCTAAGCAGTTGCCTATATCATCTGTTACAATACAATCAAACAAACCAAAATAGGTTAAAATCACACAAAACAGAAAAGTGAAAGCAATACAGGGTTTCAAAACAAGGTGATCAAACATCAATAAAGGATATCCTAATATTTTTTTTTTATCTTTGGAATAGCTGTCTATGTCATCATATATAATAAAATTAGGCAGGTCGAGATAGAATAAGACGAAACTAAACAGCTCATTGAAGACAATACTGGACTCAAAGCCCAATGATGGATTATTCAATTGTCTGCCCCACTCAGTGATATCCCTCTGCCACTGTTTCTGGAGCTGTGGACTTCTTTTCTCTCTGAAATGTCCCCCAGTATTCTTTGTAGAGTTGGTTTAGTTGTCATAAATTCCTTTAGTTGTTCTATGTCATGGAAGTATCCTGTTTCTCCATTGATTTTGAAAGATAGCTTTGCAGGGTACATCAATCTGGGTTGGAAGTTGTTTTCTTTCAGGGCTTGGAATACTTCACTCCAAGCTCTTCTTGACATGATGGTTTGTGTTGAGAAGTCTGTTGTGATTCTGATGGGTTTTCCTTTGTAGGCGATCTGGTTTTTTTTCTCTAATAGCTTTTAATATTTTGTTTTGTGTTGAATATCTGGGATCTTTATTATATGTCTGGGTGTGGGTGTATTTTGGTTATGTTTAGCTGGAGTTCTATATGCTTCACTTATCTGAAAGTTACTTCCTGTTCCCATGCTTGGAAAGTTTTCTGAAATTATTTCTGTGAATAGGCTTTTAATTTGGTTTGTATTGACCCCTGCTTTTTCACTCACACCTGTTATTGTTATGTTATGTTTCTTTGGATTGTTTTGCAGCCATTGTACTGTTACTTCCAGGTTTCTTGTTATTTTTAAGAGATATTTCTTTTCATGATCACATGCTGCAAACCTGTCTTCAAGGTTTGAAAGTCTATCTTTAGTTTCCTTCAGGTGGTTTTGCCAACTTTCATTGGATTTTTTGAATTCCTGGTAATCTCTTGGAATCTGTTTCACGTATTCTAAATCTTTTTTGTATTGTTTGTTCCAGGTTTCCTTCATTTTCCTATGCTCCACTTTTTCATGTATGTCTCCTTTAGGACTGCCTAGCAGTTCTTTTATTACGTTTTTCATTTCTTCTTTTAGTTGACTTAGTTTTTCTGTTCTAATTTCTTTTATAGCCTCTTGAAGTTGTTTCTTTACTTCAGTTCCAATCACCTCACAAACTTCAACTGTGGGACTCCCGATCTCATCTGCATTTGCATCTCTTGGATTTGCTCTGTTTGAACTGGAGGCCAGAAACTGCCCTCTGCTTTTTTGTCTTGGCATATTCCTGGGTTCCTCTGGCAAATTGCTACTGGGGACCCAGGTACTCCCTGCATTGACTGCAACCTCTCCGATGTGAGACTGGTTCATCCAGCCCGTGCAGACTATGGGTATCTGATGGTTGCCACTGGGGGCGCTGTCACAGCGTTATCCACTGCCTTTCCCCAGCCTGCCTTGGCTCTGCAATGGCTGGCGGGGTGCACGCAGGGACCAGCCACCACCTGCAAACCTTGGCTAGTGGACCAGTCACCTGCAGACTCTCTACAACACCCCTGGAGTGTGTGTGGAGCTTCCGTCTCCAGACCAAGCCTGTTACCTGCAGGGACCCTCCAAGGTGGCCCCCAGTGTGCTCGCAGGGACAGGGCTCAGCCTGAGCAACCTCCACGGGTCCACGCCCAGCCAGGAGTCCCCCACCCAACTCCAAGATGTCTCCCCACCAATCTTCCCCTCAGGCGGGAGGGTGAGGACCTCCTCACTTACAGTTCTCCAGGTCTGCTCCCCCTGTCTACTGCTGCTCTCCTCTGACGTCATCCCTCTGGGCTGAGGACTCCAGGGTTGCCACCACAGTGGATGCAGCTCTCCAACCCAGTGTCCCCAGGTTCCAGCAACTCCTTTCAGAGTGGGTCCAGCTCCTGGTAGAGGCGCTGCCAGCCACTGCCCTCCTTGTCTAAGTGCCTCTTTCTACTCTTTCTGTGGGCTTCAATTCTTGCTTTAGATTCTTCCTGGATCTAGAGGACCCACCTCCCTCCTTCTTGTCTTCCCCATGTTGCTATATTCCAGCATCTGGATGGTATCTTTCAGGGAAGCCACTTACTCTGATGTTTGCCATTCCACCATCTTGTCCCACCCTTACAAGTGATTTTAAATCAGGTCTGAAAAATAAAATGAACAAAGGAATTAAATGAAAGTAAAAAGAACCATATATGTACGTGTGTGTGTGTGTGTGTGTGTTTAGAGGAGGAAAAGGAATTTTTTTTTAATTTTTAAAATTTTTTCGTACCAGAAACTGAACTCACTACCATGCACTTTCCAGGCAGGTGCTGTGCTGCTAAGCTATATCCTTGGCCCAGAAAACTATTTAAAAATAATATTTGAAGAAATAGTTTACCAAGACCTCCAAGATCAGAGGGAATAAGTAAATGAAAGCTTATACAGACACAAGAAGCTCAAAAAAGCCACATTAATTAGAATAAATTCAAAAGAACCATATCAAGACCTATTAGAATCAAACTATATAAAGACAAAGTGGAGCTTAAATATACCAAAAAAACACATCCAAGGAAACATCCCTGTAAAGGAAGGAGAATTTAAAAGGTAACATTGAATTTAAGTAGTGACATAAATAAGATTTATTTACTCACTCATTCATTCATTTTTTCAAAATAAGACGTAAGACAGGATGGAATATGAGAACATGAATGCTGGACTCAGACCATGTAACTTTAAACACTGTCACAGTCATTAAGTGTACGCTTTAGAATATTCTTTAATCTCTTTGTGTTGCTTCACTCTTGTGCATAAAACAGAACCAAGTTTTTCATTTTGTGATGATTGTACATATTTATTTGTGCTATAAGACTTTGAAGTATGTATGAAGCAATAGTGAGGATAATATCTTATTGCTGCAGTGGATTTGTTCTACTGAATTTCTATTTTGTTCTTGGTAATTTACTCTAACAATAGGAAATGAAAAATTTACTTAGGAAGATTCTGTGTTCCTGAGGATCCCACAGTTAAAAGGAGAGGTGGATGGAGATAGCACATATAAAAGCATAAAATCCTGAACACATAACAGACCATCAAACTGGGTTCTGCAGAAAGAAGGGAAAACACTGCGTGTTGGGGAAATAAGCATTTGTATGAAGGTTGACATCTGAGCTGACTCTAAAGAGAGAATTGATTCTAGACAATCCTGGGGAAAGCGTTTCAGTCATCATCAAACAAAGTAGGAACTGTACCCTAGAAACAGTTTCTAGTTACGCTGGTGTACAGTGGAGAAAGAAATAAAGCATCAATTTTAAACTCCAAAAGTAGATTTAAAATTATTAGTGTCAACACTGCACAACAGAAAAAAAAACTTTCCAAAAGAGGAAAGAAAGATTATTTTCTTACTATGAGTGGTTTGCAGTTATCACAACATGTATGCTTTCTGAATTATTCTTCTTAATGCAACACAGGTTCAGTTTCAAGGAAACCACGTCGTGTCTCTGCTCTGGCAGAATTTCCATCTGTTGGAATACTAAATCAGGGTGGGATATGTGCTGAGATGCATGAACTATTTTCTTCATTGCATCATGCCTCATTCAGGTGATTTTGTGAAGGAGGAAAAATAGCTAATAGCACAATCTGTATTTGCTCCACTTACTTTCCTTGAAAGATTAATATGACGAGAAGGTGTACTGCTCAGACATCAGCAGGAAAAACCACACTGTTTAGGAGTCCTGTGAAGCAACCTTTGATTGGAACAGTTAATGTCTATTGTTGTGTCATCTGTTCAACACTATCCAGCTTTGAAGTGATTCAGTAACTATTTTATCCCTTGAAAAAGCCAGCTTGACCGGGTCCCATGATCCTGCACACCACAAGAATCAGCGAGAATGTCAGGGGAATGCCGGCTAGATGCGCAGAACACAGAGGTATGCAGCCCAGCCCAAATCAGCCCAGGACCCCAGAGCTACTCACCAGGAACTGAGCAACATAGCTGCAGGGACCTGGAGAGCTTGCCCCCCCCACCAGGGTGCAGAGCACATGGCAGCTCCATTCTTCAGCAGAGCGGCTCGAGCATGTGCCTTCCCACAGCTCGCGTGCAGACCCCACTGCCCAGCAGGGTTGCTCCCGGCACTGTAGGTCTGGGACCTGCCCGGGCTTGCCCCGCAGGCCTAGCTGTTGGGCTGAACTTGCGGACAGAACCAGGGCTGGGTCCGCATAACTCGCGGTGCCCAGTCTAGCTCCCTGGGACTGGGAGGCCTCAGCCCCCACACAGTTAAGGAGGAGGATCCACCCACACACCCCGGGAGGCTGCCCTTCCTTGCTGTGCACAGGACCCAGCCTACCAGGTTCCGTGATCCTGCACGCCGCAAGAATCATTGCGAACTTCAGGGGAATGCCGGCCAGCCACACAGGACACAGAGCTATATAGATCCCAGAAGAAAATGACAAAATGAAAGATGAAGAGGCAGTCTCAGTCCCCCAGCCCACAAAGAACAAATCCAACACATACTGAAATGGAAGACAGTGGGAGTCACACAAACGGACTTTCTGAAATGATAGAAAATGCAATAAAGAAACAGTTTGATGAAGCTATAGAGAAATTTAAATCAGAAATATTCTCTCAGCTAAAAAATGAAATAAGAATTATTATTAAAGAAATGTTGTGTGTATCTAAAGAAGACCAAGATAAAACCATACAAGAACTTAAGAAAATGATTGAAACCTTGAATGAACAATATAAGACACAAACAGAATGCATGCAACAGATGCAAAGGGAAATGCAAGAAATGAAAAACTCCATGGAAAGTTTGAAAAACCGCTTAAATGAAGCTGAAGATAGAATCTCAGATCTTGAAGACAGCATGGGAGATCACGGCCATGAAAGAAAAGATCTCCTAAAAATAGTAAGGAACCAAGAAACAACAATTCAACAG